>JAWZYT010001900.1:0-15000 GCA_034508575.1 Petrolisthes manimaculis
CAATTACTATATAACAATTACTATATAATTAAATACTATATAATTAATTACTTTATAATTAATTACTATATAATTAATTACTATATAATTAATTACTATATAATTAATTACTATATAATTCCTTACTATATAATTACTTACTATATAATTACTTACTATATAATTACTTACTATATAATTAATTATATATAATTAATTACTTATAATTAATTACATATATTAATTAATATAATTAATTACTATAATTAATTACTAAATAATTAATTACTACAATAATTACTATATAATTAATTACTATATAACAATTACTATATAACAATTACTATATAATTAATTACTATATAATTAATTACTTTATAATTAATTACTATATAATTCCTTACTATATAATTAATTACTATATAATTAATTACTATATAATTAATTACTATATAATTAATTACTATATAATTAATTACTATATAATTAATTACTATGTAATTAATTACTATATAATTAATTACTATATAATTGATTACTATATACTGTATTGTAATTCTCTAATATAATATTCAAAGGGGCAACAAATATTATATACATTTGTCATCTATATAATTCCTTTATATAAATAATAATAATAATAATAATATACTACTAATAATGGGTTGTTGCATGGACTAGTTTATAGGAATCCTTTAGAGGGTAATGGAGTGTTTTAATTCCTCCAAAGTAGGCCAGGAAACAGCATCAGATTAACACTAATAATAGTGGACCTGTTGCCTGGAATAATGTGTAGGAATTGTTTTGTTCCAAAGTTACCAACACTGTACTTATACCCTTCATTAATTATGTTAGTGGTGTGATTCCTATATGTACAGTTACCACCACTTATAAACTGATACACGTGATGAGGAATGGACAATGCTCACTGTACCTCTTATAAGTGATGCTAATTGTACATATACATATACATACATATATATACATACATACAAACAAACAGTTGCCCTCAATGGTACTAATAGGGGATCTCTATCTCTCTCCTATATACATACATACATACATACACGTACATATACATACATACATACACACATATAAATACATACATACATATACATCATATACATACATACATGCATACATACATACATACACATACATAAATATACATACATACATACATACACATACATACATAAACATACATAAATAATACATACATACATACATACACATACATACATATACATACATACATACACACACATACATATATATACATAAATACACATACATAAATATACATACATGTACATACATGCATACACATACATAAATACACATAAATATATATACATAAATACACATACCTATATATATACATACATACACATACATAAATATACATACATACATACATACACATACATACATATACATACATACATACATAAACATACATATATATATACATACATACATATACATCATATACATACATACATGCATACATACATACATACATACATACATAAATATACATACATACATACACATATATACATATACATACATACATAAAACATACATATAGTTTATAGGAATCAAACGCCAACAAAAAAATCTTACATTAAATAGTTAGTTTTTATTACTTATATCCTGTAGTTATCTGGTTATTCAATAAAAATAATTATAATATTATTATTGACTTTTGATATCCTATGGTTACATTGATGGTTGTATTGTTTCAAAGATTTGGAATAATAAATAATAAATAAGAATAAATAATAATAAATGATAATTAATAATAATAAAATAATAAAAAAATAAATAATAATAATAAAAATAATAGTAAAAAAATTATAAAAAAATAATAATAATAAAAAATAATAATAAAAAAATTAATAATAAAAAATAATGATAAAAAACAATAACAAAAAATAATAAAAAAAGAATAATAAAAATAATAAATAAAAAATCAAATAATAAAAAAAAAAATAATAATAAAAAAAATTAATAATATAAATAATAATGATAAAAAAAAAAAATAATAAAAATAATAATAATAAAAATAAAATAAAAAATAATAATAAAAAATAATGATAAAAAAAAAATAATAAAATAAATAATAATAATAATAATAATAAAAAATAATAATAAAAAAAATGATAATAAAAAAAAAAAAAAAAAAAAAAAAAAAAAAAAAAAAAAAAAAAAAAAAAAAAAAAATGATAAAAAGATAAAAAAAAAAAAATAATAATAATAATAATAATAATAATAATTCATCTAAAATAAGTACAAGAACCTGTTCTTTCCCCCCCGGTTTAGGAACCAACACACAGGGTGAACTCTATGGACTATTTACTAGGTTCTATTAAATCATTCTTTAACATATACTCTATCTCTTTCCTCATAATCTCTCTTTTTTTTCTGGATTTACTCTGTTGTTGTTAACACTGAGTACCTGTTCTACATCCCTCCAAAACCCGGACGTAACGTGTGATCAGCATTTGCAGCCAGTGGACTGTAACTTCTCTCACTCACTCACCCTTAACACTGAGTACCTGTTCTATAAATCCTCCAAAACCCGGACGTGTGATCAGCATTTGCAGCCAGTGGACTGTAATTTCTCTAGCTCAGTCACCTTAACACTGAGTACCTGTTCTACATTCCCTCCAAAACCCGGACGTGTGATCAGCATTGCAGCCAGTGGACTGTAACTTCTCTCACTCACTCACTGTAAAGGGAAGTCGAGCTGTATAGCCTGTTTCCTCTTCCCATGAAACCAGGCAAAGTCTGAACAAGGTGATAGTAAGGAACCGTGGATTGAGATAAACACAAATAAACAAACGGAGTTGAGGTATATTCTTTGTTTCCCGGAATTACTCTTCACACACATAAAATATGTACAACAAATAGCCCAGAGCAACCAATGATCACGGTAATGCTCTTTAATACTAGGGAATTGACCCCCAAGTCCACTACACAATAAATATCACAGCAATCGGAGAGCTCAGGTAGCCAGCGAGGAGAGCAGCTTTCTTGGTGTGATGCTGAGAGTGCTCTGCCGACTGAAGGTAAGGTTGGAGTCCTGTAGTAAACTCGGTTGGGCTTCAGAAGGAGATGAAACGGGACACTGAGGGCTTCAATAAATCTTGTAGTTAGACGAGTCGAGCATTTCTTCGGACTCATCCGACTACCAATCAGCACCCCCAATAGTCCGGAGAAGTAAAGTGGTGTTTCGCCCTCACATATTAGCATTTTTTTTTTACCTGAAAATTGATTTTTTTCTAGAGAACAGTGTATGACATGTACAAATCGCTTCTTGAGACCCAAAAAAAAACTCGATTTATTCGGTGTTTTTTAGGCTAAATTTGGGATATAAAACGGGTATCGAAGATGCATGCACAAATCGACTTTTTGGGCCCAAAAAAACGTGTTTTAACAGGCAGGCAGGCAGGTAGGGAGGCAGGCAGGCAGGCAGGTAGGTAGGCAGGCAGGCAGGCAGGTAGGCAGGCAGGCAGGCAGGTAGGGGGCAGGCAGGCAGGCAGGGCAGGAGGCAGGACAGGAAGACAGGTAGGGATGGAGGGCAGGGCAGGCAGGCAGGCAGGATAAGGCAGACAGGACAGGGAAGGGAGGCTGGCAGGCAGGGTAGGCAGGCAGGCAGGGAAAGCTGACTTATATAGGGATGACTGCACTTACTATAGGGATGAAATGCTACCAATTTTCTATCCCGTTTCTACCACTTAAAGAAAACGTGTTTATTAACATACACCATGCTATTATATATTAGATATATAGATTATAAATTATTCATTATTATTATTATTATTACTACTATTATTACCTGTATTATTATTATTATTAGTAGTAGTAGTAGTAGTAGTAGTAGTAGTAGTAGTAGTAGTAGTATTGCCAATTCAGGCTTTTTGTTCTGGCTATACTTACGACTCTCTCTCTCTCTCTTTCTCTCTCTCACACACACATGTAAACAAAGAAACATTTGCAATGAAATGAAATGAAAATAAATGCCCTTGAAAACGAATAATGTGTACTAAAAGTGAAATAGTAGTAGTAAAAATCGTGTAGATTAAAGTGAAGTCTAAAGGTGTGCAATATAGTAGATGAAAATTGAAAATGACTCGAATGTGTAAATGCAGTGTTGCCATGGTGTTGTAGCCACCACTAGCCAGCTCTAGCCCAAGTAGTGAAGGGTAGAAGCAGTGTTACCAATGTTTTGTAGCCCAGTTTTGTAGCCCCCAAGGTGAGTTTGTGATTGGCTAAAATGGGGGTGTGTTGGCGATTTTTTGTCGAACTATATATAAGGTCGGTAAAGCCGCCAGGGTGGTTGGGTGGGGTGTGGGGGAAGGAGGTAAAACAAGGGCTTGGGGGGGGGCCATTTTTTTGGATTTAGAGGCGAAATACAAAAATTTTTGGGCTTCTTCTCGACAGCCTAACCAAACCCAAGCCTTATTTAACCTAACCTCTTCCTATTAGAATTAGTAGTAGTAGTATTAGTAGTAGTAGTAATATTAGTAGTAATAGTAATATTACATAACCTAACCTAGACCACAGTAGACTACCAGGACACTAACCGGGGCCAGAACTACCGGGACCTAACCGGGGCAGACTACCGGGACCTAACCTAACATAACACAAACCGGGACAGAACTACCGGGACCTAACCGGGGCAGACTACCGGGACCTAACCTAACAATAACAGGACCGGGACAGACTACCCGGGACCTAACCGGGGCAGACTACCGGGACCTAACCTAACAATAACAGGACCGGGACAGACTACCGGGACCTAACCGGGCAGGACTACCGGGACCCTAACCTAACATAACAGGACCGGGACAGACTACCGGGACCTAACCGGGGCAGACTACCGGGACCTAACCTAACATAACAGGACCGGGACAGACTACCGGGACCCTAACCGGGGCAGACTACCGGGACCTAACCTAACATAACAGGACCGGGACAGACTACCGGGACCCTAACCGGGGGCACACTACCCGGGACCTAACCCTAACATAGCCTAAACCGGGGCAGACTACCGGGACCTAACCTAACATGGACCTAACCTAACATAGCCTAACCGGGGCAGACTACCGGGACCTAACCTAACATAGCCTAACCGGGGCAGACTACTAGGACCTAACCTAACCTAACCTAACCTAACCTAACCTAACCTAACCTAACCTAACCTACCGAGACCTAACCGGGGCAGACTACCGGGACCTAACCTAACATAACAGAACCGGGACAGACTACCGGGACCTAACCGGGGCAGACTACCGGGACCTAACCTAACATAACAGAACCGGGACAGACTACCGGGACCTAACCGGGGCAGACTACCGGGACCTAACCTAACATAACAGAACCGGGACAGACTACCGGGACCTAACCGGGGCAAACTACCGGGACCTAACCTAACATAGCCTAACCGGGGCAGACTACCGGGACCTAACCTAACATAGCCTAACCGGGGCATACTACCGGGACCTAACCTAACCTAACCTAACCTAACCTAACCTACCGAGACCTAACCGGGGCAGACTACCGGGACCTAACCTAACATAACAGGACCGGGACAGACTACCGGGACCTAACCGGGGCAGACTACCGGGACCTAACCTAACATAACAGGACCGGGACAGACTACCGGGACCTAACCGGGGCAGACTACCGGGACCTAACATAACATAACAGGACCGGGACAGACTACCGGGACCTAACCTAACATAACAGAACCGGGACAGACTACCGGGACCTAACCGGGGCAGACTACCGGGACCTAACCGGGGCAGACTACCGGGACGTAACCTAACATAACAGAACCGGGACAGACTACCGGGACCTAACCGGGGCAGACTACCGGGACCTAACCTAACATAACAGAACCGGGACAGACTACCGGGACCTAACCGGGGCAAACTACCGGGACCTAACCTAACATAGCCTAACCGGGGCAGACTACCGGGACCTAACCTAACATAGCCTAACCGGGGCATACTACCGGGACCTAACCGGGGCATACTAACCTAACCTAACCTAACCTAACCTAACCTAACCTAACCTAACCTAACCTAACCTAACCTAACCTACAGAGACCTAACCGGGGCAAACTACCGGGACCTAACCTAACATAGCCTAACCGGGGCAGACTACCGGGACCTAACCGGGGCAGACTACCGGGACCTAACCTAACATAACAGAACCGGGACAGACTACCGGGACCTAACCGGGGCAGACTACCGGGACCTAACCTAACATAACAGAACCGGGACAGACTACCGGGACCTAACCTAACATAGCCTAACCGGGGCATACTAACCTAACCTAACCTAACCTAACCTAACCTAACCTAACCTAACCTAACCTAACCTAACCTACCGAGACCTAACCGGGGCAAACTACCGGGACCTAACCTAACATAGCCTAACCGGGGCAGACTACCGGGACCTAACCGGGGCAGACTACCGGGACCTAACCTAACATAACAGAACCGGGACAGACTACCGGGACCTAACCGGGGCAGACTACCGGGACCTAACCTAACATAACAGAACCGGGACAGACTACCGGGACCTAACCGGGGCAGACTACCGGGACCTAACCTAACATAACAGAACCGGGACAGACTACCGGGACCTAACCGGGGCAGACTACCGGGACCTAACCTAACATAACAGAACCGGGACAGACTACCGGGACCTAACCGGGGCAAACTACCGGGACCTAACCTAACATAGCCTAACCGGGGCAGACTACCCGGACCTAACCTAACATAGCCTAACCGGGGCATACTACCGGGACCTAACCGGGGCAGACTACCGGGACCTAACCTAACATAGCCTAACCGGGGCATACTAACCTAACCTAACCTAACCTAACCTAACCTAACCTAACCTAACCTAACCTAACCTACCGAGACCTAACCGGGGCAAACTACCGGGACCTAACCTAACATAGCCTAACCGGGGCAGACTACCGGGACCTAACCGGGGCAGACTACCGGGACCTAACCTAACATAACAGAACCGGGACAGACTACCGGGACCTAACCGGGGCAGACTACCGGGACCTAACCTAACATAACAGAACCGGGACAGACTACCGGGACCTAACCGGGGCAGACTACCGGGACCTAACCTAACATAACAGGACCGGGGCAGACTACCGGGACCTAACCTAACATAACAGAACCGGGACAGACTACCGGGACCTAACCGGGGCAAACTACCGGGACCTAACCTAACATAGCCTAACCGGGGCAGACTACCGGGACCTAACCTAACATAGCCTAACCGGGGCATACTACCGGGACCTAACCGGGGCAGACTACCGGGACCTAACCTAACATAGCCTAACCGGGGCATACTAACCTAACCTAACCTAACCTAACCTAACCTAACCTAACCTAACCTAACCTACCGAGACCTAACCGGGGCAAACTACCGGGACCTAACCTAACATAGCCTAACCGGGGCAGACTACCGGGACCTAACCGGTGCAGACTACCGGGACCTAACCTAACATAACAGAACCGGGACAGACTACCGGGACCTAACCGGGGCAGACTACCGGGACCTAACCTAACATAACAGAACCGGGACAGACTACCGGGACCTAACCGGGGCAGACTACCGGGACCTAACCGGGGCAGACTACCGGGACCTAACCTAACATAACAGGACCGGGACAGACTACCGGGACCTAACCGGGGCAGACTACCGGGACCTAACCTAACATAACAGAACCGGGACAGACTACCGGGACCTAACCGGGGCAGACTACCGGGACCTAACCTAACATAACAGAACCGGGACAGACTACCGGGACCTAACCGGGGCAGACTACCGGGACCTAACCTAACATAACAGAACCGGGACAGACTACCGGGACCTAACCGGGGCAGACTACCGGGACCTAACCTAACATAACAGAACCGGGACAGACTACCGGGACCTAACCGGGGCAAACTACCGGGACCTAACCTAACATAGCCTAACCGGGGCAGACTACCGGGACCTAACCTAACATAGCCTAACCGGGGCATACTACCGGGACCTAACCGGGGCAGACTACCAGGACCTAACCTAACATAGCCTAACCGGGGCATACTAACCTAACCTAACCTAACCTAACCTAACCTAACCTAACCTAACCTAACCTAACCAAACCTAACCTAACCTACCGAGACCTAACCGGGGCAAACTACCGGGACCTAACCTAACATAGCCTAACCGGGGCAGACTACCGGGACCTAACCGGGGCAGACTACCGGGACCTAACCTAACATAACAGGACCGGGACAGACTACCGGGACCTAACCGGGGCAGACTACCGGGACCTAACCTAACATAACAGGACCGGGACAGACTACCGGGACCTAACTGGGGCAGACTACCGGGACCTAACCTAACATAACAGGACCGGGACAGACTACCGGGACCTAACCGGGGCAGACTACCGGGACCTAACCTAACATAACAGGACCGGGACAGACTACCGGGACCTAACCGGGGCAGACTACCGGGACCTAACCTAACATAACAGAACCGGGACAGACTACCGGGACCTAACCGGGGCAGACTACCGGGACCTAACCTAACATAACAGAACCGGGACAGACTACCGGGACCTAACCGGGGCAAACTACCGGGACCTAACCTAACATAACAGGACCGGGACAGACTACCGGGACCTAACCGGGGCAGACTACCGGGACCTAACCTAACATAACAGAACCGGGACAGACTACCGGGACCTAACCGGGGCAAACTACCGGGACCTAACCTAACATAGCCTAACCGGGGCAGACTACCGGGACCTAACCTAACATAGCCTAACCGGGGCATACTACCGGGACCTAACCGGGGCAGACTACCGGGACCTAACCTAACATAGCCTAACCGGGGCATACTAACCTAACCTAACCTAACCTAACCTAACCTAACCTAACCTAACCTAACCTAACCTAACCTACCGAGACCTAACCGGGGCAAACTACCGGGACCTAACCTAACATAGCCTAACCGGGGCAGACTACCGGGACCTAACCTAACATAACAGAACCGGGACAGACTACCGGGACCTAACCGGGGCAAACTACCGGGACCTAACCTAACATAACAGGACCGGGACAGACTACCGGGACCTAACCGGGGCAGACTACCGGGACCTAACCTAACATAACAGAACCGGGACAGACTACCGGGACCTAACCGGGGCAGACTACCGGGACCTAACCTAACATAACAGAACCGGGACAGACTACCGGGACCTAACCGGGGCAAACTACCGGGACCTAACCTAACATAGCCTAACCGGGGCAGACTACCGGGACCTAACCTAACATAGCCTAACCGGGGCATACTACTGGGACCTAACCTAACCTAACCTAACCTAACCTAACCTAACCTAACCTAACCTAACCTAACCTACCGAGACCTAACCGGGGCAGACTACCGGGACCTAACCTAACATAGCCTAACCGGGGCAGACTACTAGGACCTAACCTAACCTAACCTAACCTAACCTACCGAGACCTAACCGGGGCAGACTACCGGGACCTAACCTAACATAACAGAACCGGGACAGACTACCGGGACCTAACCGGGGCAGACTACCGGGACCTAACCTAACATAACAGAACCGGGACAGACTACCGGGACCTAACCGGGGCAGACTACCGGGACCTAACCTAACATAACAGAACCGGGACAGACTACCGGGACCTAACCGGGGCAGACTACCGGGACCTAACCTAACATAACAGAACCGGGACAGACTACCGGGACCTAACCGGGGCAGACTACCGGGACCTAACCTAACATAACAGGACCGGGACAGACTACCGGGACCTAACCTAACATAACAGAACCGGGACAGACTACCGGGACCTAACCGGGGCAGACTACCGGGACCTAACCTAACATAACAGAACCGGGACAGACTACCGGGACCTAACCGGGGCAGACTACCGGGACCTAACCTAACATAACAGAACCGGGACAGACTACCGGGACCTAACCTAACATAACAGAACCGGGACAGACTACCGGGACCTAACCGGGGCAGACTACCGGGACCTAACCTAACATAACAGAACCGGGACAGACTACCGGGACCTAACCGGGGCAGACTACCGGGACCTAACCTAACATAACAGAACCGGGACAGACTACCGGGACCTAACCGGGGCAAACTACCGGGACCTAACCTAACATAGCCTAACCGGGGCAGACTACCGGGACCTAACCTAACATAGCCTAACCGGGGCATACTACCGGGACCTAACCGGGGCAGACTACCGGGACCTAACCTAACATAGCCTAACCGGGGCATACTAACCTAACCTAACCTAACCTAACCTAACCTAACCTAACCTAACCTAACCTAACCTAACCTACCGAGACCTAACCGGGGCAAACTACCGGGACCTAACCTAACATAGCCTAACCGGGGCAGACTACCGGGACCTAACCTAACATAACAGAACCGGGACAGACTACCGGGACCTAACCGGGGCAAACTACCGGGACCTAACCTAACATAACAGGACCGGGACAGACTACCGGGACCTAACCGGGGCAGACTACCGGGACCTAACCTAACATAACAGAACCGGGACAGACTACCGGGACCTAACCGGGGCAGACTACCGGGACCTAACCTAACATAACAGAACCGGGACAGACTACCGGGACCTAACCGGGGCAAACTACCGGGACCTAACCTAACATAGCCTAACCGGGGCAGACTACCGGGACCTAACCTAACATAGCCTAACCGGGGCATACTACTGGGACCTAACCTAACCTAACCTAACCTAACCTAACCTAACCTAACCTAACCTAACCTAACCTACCGAGACCTAACCGGGGCAGACTACCGGGACCTAACCTAACATAGCCTAACCGGGGCAGACTACTAGGACCTAACCTAACCTAACCTAACCTAACCTACCGAGACCTAACCGGGGCAGACTACCGGGACCTAACCTAACATAACAGAACCGGGACAGACTACCGGGACCTAACCGGGGCAGACTACCGGGACCTAACCTAACATAACAGAACCGGGACAGACTACCGGGACCTAACCGGGGCAGACTACCGGGACCTAACCTAACATAACAGAACCGGGACAGACTACCGGGACCTAACCGGGGCAGACTACCGGGACCTAACCTAACATAACAGAACCGGGACAGACTACCGGGACCTAACCGGGGCAGACTACCGGGACCTAACCTAACATAACAGGACCGGGACAGACTACCGGGACCTAACCTAACATAACAGAACCGGGACAGACTACCGGGACCTAACCGGGGCAGACTACCGGGACCTAACCTAACATAACAGAACCGGGACAGACTACCGGGACCTAACCGGGGCAGACTACCGGGACCTAACCTAACATAACAGAACCGGGACAGACTACCGGGACCTAACCTAACATAACAGAACCGGGACAGACTACCGGGACCTAACCGGGGCAGACTACCGGGACCTAACCTAACATAACAGAACCGGGACAGACTACCGGGACCTAACCGGGGCAGACTACCGGGACCTAACCTAACATAACAGAACCGGGACAGACTACCGGGACCTAACCGGGGCAAACTACCGGGACCTAACCTAACATAGCCTAACCGGGGCAGACTACCGGGACCTAACCTAACATAGCCTAACCGGGGCATACTACCGGGACCTAACCGGGGCAGACTACCGGGACCTAACCTAACATAGCCTAACCGGGGCATACTAACCTAACCTAACCTAACCTAACCTAACCTAACCTAACCTAACCTAACCTAACCTAACCTAACCTAACCTAACCTACCGAGACCTAACCGGGGCAAACTACCGGGACCTAACCTAACATAGCCTAACCGGGGCAGACTACCGGGACCTAACCGGGGCAGACTACCGGGACCTAACCTAACATAACAGAACCGGGACAGACTACCGGGACCTAACCGGGGCAGACTACCGGGACCTAACCTAACATAACAGAACCGGGACAGACTACCGGGACCTAACCTAACATAGCCTAACCGGGGCATACTAACCTAACCTAACCTAACCTAACCTAACCTAACCTAACCTAACCTAACCTAACCTACCGAGACCTAACCGGGGCAAACTACCGGGACCTAACCTAACATAGCCTAACCGGGGCAGACTACCGGGACCTAACCGGGGCAGACTACCGGGACCTAACCTAACATAGCCTAACCGGGGCATACTAACCTAACCTAACCTAACCTAACCTAACCTAACCTAACCTAACCTAACCTACCGAGACCTAACCGGGGCAAACTACCGGGACCTAACCTAACATAGCCTAACCGGGGCAGACTACCGGGACCTAACCGGGGCAGACTACCGGGACCTAACCTAACATAACAGAACCGGGACAGACTACCGGGACCTAACCGGGGCAGACTACCGGGACCTAACCTAACATAACAGAACCGGGACAGACTACCGGGACCTAACCGGGGCAGACTACCGGGACCTAACCTAACATAGCCTAACCGTGGTATACTACCGGGACCTAACCTAACCTAACCTAACCCTTAACCTAACCTAACCTAACCTAACCTAACCCAACCCAACCTAACCTAACCTAACCTAACCTAACCTAACCTAACCCTTAACCTAACCTAACCTAACCTAACCTAACCTAACCCAACCTAACCTAACCTAACCTAACCTAACCTAACCCTTAACCTAACCTAACCCTTAACCTAACCTAACCCAACCCAACCTAACCTAACCTAACCTAACCTAACCTAACCTAACCTAACCTAACCTAACCCTTAACCTAACCTAACCTAACCCCTAACCTGCTGCCCCGCTGCCCCGCCCCACTGCCCTGCCCCACTGCCCCGCCGCCGCCCGGCTGTCACCCCGCTGCCCCGCTGCCCTGCCGCCCCGCTGCCCCGCCACCCCCGCTGCCCCGCCACCCTGCCCCACTGCCCCGCTGCCCCGACGCCCCGCTGCCCGGCTGTCCAGCCCCGCCGCCCCACTGCCCCGCCCCGCTGCCCCGCCGCCCCGCCCCGCAACTGCCCCACTGCCCCGCCCCGCTGCCCCGCCGCCCCGCTGCCCCGCCGCCCCGCTGCCCCGACGCCCCGCTGCCCCGCCGCCCCGCCCCGCAACTGCCCCACTGCCCCGCCCCGCCGCCCCGACGCCCCGCTGCCCCGCCACCCCGCCCCGCTGCCCCGACGCCCTGCTGCCCCGCTGTCAAGGCCCGCCGCCCCGCTGCCCCGCCCCGCTGCCCCGCATCCCGCTGCCCCGCCGCCCCGCTGCCCCGCCCCGCTGCCCCGATGCCCTGCCGCCCCGCTGCCACGCCGCCCCGCTGCCCCGCCCCGCAACTGCCCTGCCGCCCCGCTGCCCCTAACCTAACCTAATCTAACCTAACCTAACCCAACCTAACCTAACCTAACCTAACCTAACCCTTAACCTAACCTAACCTAACCCTTAACCTAACCTAACCTAACCTAACCTAACCTAACCCTTAACCTAACCTAACCCTTAACCTAACCTAACCTAACCTAACCTAACCCTTAACCTAACCTAACCCAACCTAACCTAACCTAACCTAACCTAACCCTTAACCTAACCTAACCTAACCCCTAACCTGCTGCCCCGCTGCCCCGCCGCCCCGCCCCGCTGCCCCGCCCCACTGCCCTGCCCCACTGCCCCGCCGCCGCCCGGCTGTCACCCCCGCTGCCCCGCCGCCCCGCTGCCCTGCCGCCCCGCTGCCCCGCCACCCCGCTGCCCCGCCACCCTGCCCCACTGCCCCGCTGCCCCGATGCCCCGCTGCCCCGCTGTCCAGCCCCGCCGCCCCACTGCCACGCCCTGCTGCCCCGACGCCCCGCTGCCCCGCCGCCCCGCCCCGCAACTGCCCCACTGCCCCGCCCCGCTGCCCCGCCGCCCCGTTGCCCCGACGCCCCGCTGCCCCGACGCCCCGCTGCCCCGCCGACCCGCCCCGCAACTGCCCCACTGCCCCGCCCCGCTGCCCCGCCACCCCGCCCCGCTGCCCTGACGCCCTGCTGCCCCGCTGTCAAGCCCCGCCGCCCCGCTGCCCCGCCCCGCTGCCCCGCATCCCGCTGCCCCGCCGCCCTGCTGCCCCGCCGCCCCGCTACCCCCGCCTCGCAACTGCCCCGCATCCCCGCCCCGCCCCGCTGCCCCGCTGCCCCACCCCGCTGCCCCGATGCCCTGCCGCCCCGCTGCCACGCCGCCCCGCTGCCCCGCCCCGCAACTGCCCTGCCGCCCCGCTGCCCCTAACCTAACCTAACCTAACCTAACCCAACCTAACCTAACCCTTAACCTAACCTAACCTAACCTAACCCTTAACCTAACCTAACCTAACCTAACCTAACCCTTAACCTAACCTAACCCAACCTAACCTAACCTAACCTAACCTAACCTAACCCTTAACCTAACCTAACCTAACCTAACCTAACCTAACCCTTAACCTAACCTAACCCAACCTAACCTAACCTAACCTAACCTAACCCTTAACCTAACCTAACCTAACCCCTAACCTGCTGCCCCGCTGCCCCCGCCGCCCCGCCTCGCTGCCCCGCCCCACTTCCCTGCCCCACTGCCCCGCCGCTGCCCGGCTGTCACCCCCGCTGCCCCGCCGCCCCGCTGCCCTGCCGCCCCGCCACCCCGCTGCCCCGCCACCCTGCCCCACTGCCCCGACGCCCCGCTGCCCCGCTGTCCAGCCCCGCCGCCCCACTGCCCCGCCCCGCTGCCCCGACGCCCCGCTGCCCCGCCCCGCAACTGCCCCACTGCCCCGCCGCCCCGCTGCCCCGACGCCCCGCTGCCCCGCCCCGCTGCCCCGACGCCCCGCTGCCCCGCCACCCCGCCCCGCAACTGCCCCACTGCCCCGCCCCGCTGCCCTGCCCCGCTGCCCCGACGCCCCGCTGCCCCGCCACCCCGCCCCGCTGCTCCGACGCCCTGCTGCCCCGCTGTCAAG
>JAWZYT010001900.1:25000-27500 GCA_034508575.1 Petrolisthes manimaculis
TATCTATCTTTGTCTTTATCTATTTATATTTATCTATCTGTATTTATCTTTATCTATTTATCTTTATATATCTATCTTTATTTTTATCTATGTATTTTTATCTTTATTTTTCTATCTTTATCTATCTATCTTTGTCTTTACCTATCTATCGTTATCTCTATCTATCTATCTTTATCTCTATCTATCTATCTTAATCTATCTATCTATCGTTATCTCTATCTATCTATCTTTATCTTTATTGTCAAAGATAGGGAGAGAGAGATAGAGATAAAGATATATATATATATATATATATATATATAAAGAGAGAGAGAGAGAGAGAGAGAGAGAGAGAGAGAGAGAGAGAGAGAGAGAGAAATAAAATCCTGTACTGAACCTGTGTGTGTATGTGCGTGTGTATGTATGTGTGTGTATGTGTGTATGTGTATGTGTGTGTGTATGTATGTGTGTATGTGTATGTGTACATATGTATGTGTGCGTATGTGCATGTTTGTGTGTGCACACGTTAGTGCGAGAATGAGAAAGAGAGAGAGAGAGAGAGAGAGAGAGAGAGAGAGAGAGAGAATGTGTGTGCGTATGTGTGTGTGAGTAGGAAAGTGATGTATCTCTCTCTCTCTCTCTCTCTCTCTCTCTCTCACACGCACATACGCACACATACATATGTACACATACACATACACACATACACACACATACATACACACACACATACACATACACATACACATACATACACACACAAACACACACATACACACACAGACACACACCCCTACCGTACACACCCACACACACACCCACACCCACACACCGTACACACCCACACACACAGACACCGTACACACACATACACACACACACACCGTACACACAGCCACCACCACCCATACACATATTCCTCCCACCAATCTCTTTACTTCACTCACTGTCTACGTCTAAACTACAATTCCTAGAAACTTATACTTCGTTTCATTCAAGCAACAACTCTTCCTCTTTCCAATGAGACTATCCACAGCTGTCTAGGTCTATTCGTTACAAAGATATCACCTCAGGAATACACATATGTAATTTATTTTTTGGCAACACTCCATCTCAACCCCACACCGCTCACTCACGCTCGCTCGGCCCAAAAAATAAATTACATATGTGTATTCCTGAGGTGATATCTATGTAACCAGTAGTCCTAGACAGCTGTGGATAGTCTCATTGGAAAGAGGAAGAGTTGTTGCTTAGAATGAAACTACGTATAAGTTTCTAGGAATTGTAGTTTACACGTAAGTAGTGAGTGAAGTAAAGAGATTGGTGGGAGGAATGTGTGTATGTGTGTGTGTGTACGGTGCGAGTGTGTGTGTGTGTGTGTCGATGTGGTGCAGACAAGCCACACCCCACTGGCGCCTCTCCTCCCTCCCTCCCTCCCTGGGAATATAAAGTGTGTGTGGGTGTGAATTATTATTATTATTATTATTATTTAAGAGAAAGAGGGATAGATGGATGACAAGATGAATGGGTTGTTAAAATGGGATGGTGGAGGTAGGTAGAGGATGGGTTGGTAAGAAGGGAGGGGAGGGAGGAGAGGAAGAGGAGGGAGGGAGGGAGGAGAGGAAGAGGAAGAGGAAGAGGAGGGAGGGAGGGAGGAGAGGAAGAGGAGGGAGGGAGGAGAGGAGGAAGAGGAGGGAGGGAGGAGGAGAGGAAGAGGAAGAGGAGGGAGGGAGGGAGGAGAGGAAGAGGAGGGAGGGAGGAGAGGAAGAGGAAGAGGAGGGAGGGAGGGAGGAGAGGCGCCAGTGGGGTGTGGCTTGTCTCTCTCTCTCTCTCACACACACATACACACACACATTCTCTCTCTCTCTCTCTCTTTCTCTCTCTCTCTTTCTCTCTCTCTCTCTCACACACACACACACACACACATTCTCTCTCTCTCTCTCTCTTTCTCTCTCTTTCTCTCTCACACACACATTCTCTCTCTCTCTCTCTTTCACACACACACACACAAAATTGCCGAAAAATAAAAAAAATAATATATCTATTTATTTATCTATCTATTTACCTATTTATCTATTACAGGTGCAGATGGGTTTGCTGTTCCTCCTGATAGGTTCACAGATAGATTTCATAGTAGGAGCCATTATCGGACCACAGACAGACCTACAGGAGGCTCAAGGATTTATTGGAGTTAATAGTAAGTAAAAAAAAAAAAAATCGGATTTTTTTTTTTTTTTTTTTTTTTTTTTTTTCATTTTTTTTTTCATTTTTTTTTTTTTTTGATAGATAGATAAATAAATAAATAGATAAATAAATAGATAGATAGATATATAGATAGATAGATTTCATAGTAGGAGCCATTACAGATCTATTGGAGTTAATAGTAATTATTGTGTCTGTTCGTTAGCAAAATAACTTCGGAAATAATAAACCTAAATAAATGAAACTTTGTAAACTTAAGAAGGATAGACCTTTGAATAAGTGATTAAAATTTGGAATCAATTGATGCGTCATAAATGGG
>JAWZYT010001900.1:37500-42500 GCA_034508575.1 Petrolisthes manimaculis
TCCTTTAGAGGGTAATGGAGTGTTTTAATTCCTCCAAAGTATGCCAGGAAACAGCATCAGATTAACACTAATAATAGTGGACCTGTTGCCTGGAATATGTACAGTTACCACCACTTATAACTGATACACGTGATGAGGAATGACAATGCTCACTGTACCTCTTATAAGTGATGCTAATTGTACATATACATATACATACATACATATATATACACTGTACTTATACCCTTCATTAATTATGTTAATGGTGTGATTCCTATATGTACAGTTACCACCACTTATAACTGATACACGTGATGAGGAATGACAATGCTCACTGTACCTCTTATAAGTGATGCTAATTGTACATATACATATACATACATACATACATATATATACATACATACATACAAACAGTTGCCCTCAATGGTACTAATAGGGGATCTCTATCTCTCTCTTATATACATACATACATACACGTACATATACATACATACATACACACATATACATACATACATACATATACATCATATACATACATACATGCATACATACATACATACACATACATAAATATACATACATACATACATACACATACATACATGTACATACATGCATACACATACATAAATACACATAAATATATATACATAAATATACATACATGTACATACATGCATACACATACATAAATACACATAAATATATATACATAAATACACATACATATATATATACATACCTACACATACATAAATATACATACACATACATACATATACATACATACATACATAAACATACATATAGTTTATAGGAATCAAACACCAACAACAAAATCTTACATTAAGTAGTTAGTTTTTATTACTTATATCCTGTAGTTATCTGGTTATTCAATAAAAATAATTATAATATTATTATTGACTTTTGATATCCTATGGTTACATTGATGGTTATATTGTTTCAAAGATTTGGAATAATAAATAATAAATAAGAATAAATAATAATAAATGATAATTAATAATAATAAATAATAAAAAATAAATAATAATAATAAAAATAATAGTAAAAAATTATAAAAAAATAATAATAATAAAAAATAATAATAAAAAATTAATAATAAAAAATAATGATAAAAAACAATAACAAAAAATAATAAAAAAAGAATAATAAAAATAATAATAAAAAATCAAATAATAAAAAAAATAATAATAAAAAAAATTAATAATATAAATAATAATGATAAAAAAAAAATAATAAAAATAATAATAATAAAAATAAAATAAAAATAATAATAAAAAATAATGATAAAAAAAAATAATAAAATAATAATAATAATAATAATAATAAAAATAATAATAAAAAAATGATAATAAAAAAAAAAAAAAAAAAAAAAAAAAAAAAAAAAAAAAAATGATAAAAAGATAAAAAAAAAAAAAAATAATAATAATAATAATAATAATAATTCATCTAAAATAAGTACAGAACCTGTTCTTTCCCCCCGGTTTAGGAACCAACACACAGGGTGAACTCTATGGACTATTACTAGGTTCTATTAAATCATTCTTTAACATATACTCTATCTCTTTCCTCATAATCTCTCTTTTTTCTGGATTTACTCTGTTGTTGTTAACACTGAGTACCTGTTCTAAATCCTCCAAAACCCGGACGTGTGATCAGCATTGCAGCCAGTGGACTGTAATTTCTCTAGCTCAGTCACCTTAACACTGAGTACCTGTTCTACATCCCTCCAAAACCCGGACGTGTGATCAGCATTGCAGCGGGTGGACTGTAACTTCTCTCACTCACTCACTGTAAAGGGAAGTCGAGCTGTATAGCCTGTTTCCTCTTCCCATGAAACCAGGCAAGTCTGAACAAGGTGATAGTAAGGAACCGTGGATTGAGATAAACACAAATAAACAAACGGAGTTGAGTATATTCTTTGTTTCCCGGAATTACTCTTCACACACATAAAATATGTACAACAAATAGCCCAGAGCAACCAATGATCACGGTAATGCTCTTAATACTAGGGAATTGACCCCAAGTCCACTACACAATAAATATCACAGCAATCGGAGAGCTCAGGTAGCCAGCGAGGAGAGCAGCTTTCTTGGTGTGATGCTGAGAGTGCTCTGCTGACTGAAGGTAAGTGGAGTCCTGTAGTAAACTCGGTTGGGCTTCAGAAGGAGATGAAACGGGACACTGAGGCTTCAATAAATCTTGTAATAGACGAGTCGAGCATTTCTTCAAACTCATCCGACTGCCAAACAGCACCCCAATAGTCCGGAGAAGTAAAGTGGTGTTTCGCCCTCACATTGGGTCTCAGAAGCCATTTGTACATGTCTACACTGTTCTAGAAAAATTTCAATTTTCAGGCAAAAAAAATGCTAAAACACGTTTTTTTGGCCCAAAAAGTCGATTTGTGCATGCATCTTCGATACCCGTTTATATCCCAAATTTAGCCTAAAAACACCGAAAAATCGAGTTTTTTGGGTCTCAGAAGCGATTTGTACTGTGCTAGAATAAATTCAATTTTCAGGCAAAAAAAATGCAAAAACACGTTTTTTTGGCCCAAAAAGTCGATTTGTACTGTGCTAGAAAAATTTCAATTTTCAGGCAAAAAAAATGCTAAAACACGTTTTTTTGGCCCAAAAAGTCGATTTGTACTGTGCTAGAAAAATTTCAATTTTCAGGCAAAAAAAATGCTAAAACACGTTTTTTTGGCCCAAAAAGTCGATTTGTACTGTGCTAGAAAAATTTCAATTTTCAGGCAAAAAAAATGCAAAAACACGTTTTTTTGGCCCAAAAAGTCGATTTGTACTGTGCTAGAAAAATTTCAATTTTCAGGCAAAAAAAATGCTAAAACACGTTTTTTTGGCCCCAAAAGTCGATTTGTACTGTGCTAGAAAAATTTCAATTTTCAGGCAAAAAAAATGCTAAAACACGTTTTTTTGGCCCAAAAAGTCGATTTGTACTGTGCTAGAAAAATTTCAATTTTCCGGCAAAAAAAAAATGCAAAAATACGTTTTTTTGGCCCAAAAAGTCGATTTGTACTGTGCTAGAAAAATTTCAATTTTCAGGCAAAAAAAATGCTAAAACACGTTTTTTTGGCCCAAAAAGTCGATTTGTACTGTGCTAGAAAAATTTCAATTTTCAGGCAAAAAAAATGCTAAAACACGTTTTTTTGGCCCAAAAAGTCGATTTGTACTGTGCTAGAAAAATTTCAATTTTCAGGCAAAAAAAATGCTAAAACACGTTTTTTTGGCCCAAAAAGTCGATTTGTACTGTGCTAGAAAAAAATCAATTTTCAGGCAAAAAAAATGCTAAAACACGTTTTTTTGGCCCAAAAAGTCGATTTGTACTGTGCTAGAAAAAAATCAATTTTCAGGCAAAAAAAATGCTAAATCACGTTTTTTTGGCCCAAAAAGTCGATTTGTACTGTGCTAGAAAAATTTCAATTTTCAGGCAAAAAAAATGCTAAAACACGTTTTTTTGGCCCAAAAAGTCGATTTGTACTGTGCTAGAAAAATTTCAATTTTCAGGCAAAAAAAATGCTAAAACACGTTTTTTTGGCCCAAAAAGTCGATTTGTACTGTGCTAGAAAAATTTCAATTTTCAGGAAAAAAAAATGCTAAAACACGTTTTTTTGGCCCAAAAAGTCGATTTGTACTGTGCTAGAAAAATGTCAATTTTCAGGCAAAAAAAATGCTAAAACACGTTTTTTTGGCCCAAAAAGTCGATTTGTACTGTGCTAGAAAAATTTCAATTTTCAGGCAAAAAAAATGCTAAAACACGTTTTTTTAGCCCAAAAAGTGGATTTGTACAGTGCTAGAAAAATTTCAATTTTCAGGCAAAAAAAATGCAAAAACACGTTTTTTTGGCCCAAAAAGTCGATTTGTACAGTGCTAGAAAAATTTCAATTTTCAGGCAAAAAAAATGCTAAAACACGTTTTTTTGGCCCAAAAAGTCGATTTGTACTGTGCTAGAAAAATTTCAATTTTCAGGCAAAAAAAATGCAAAAACACGTTTTTTTGGCCCAAAAAGTCGATTTGTACAGTGCTAGAAAAATGTCAATTTTCAGGCAAAAAAAATGCAAAAACACGTTTTTTTGGCCCAAAAAGTCGATTTGTACAGTGCTAGAAAAATTTCAATTTTCAGGCAAAAAAAATGCTAAAACACGTTTTTTTGGCCCAAAAAGTCGATTTGTACTGTGCTAGAAAAATTTCAATTTTCAGGCAAAAAAAATGCTAAAACACGTTTTTTTGGCCCAAAAAACGTGTTTTAACAGGCAGGCAGGCAGGTAGGCAGGCAGGCAGGCAGGTAGGCAGGCAGGTAGGCAGGCAGGCAGGTAGGCAGGCAGGCAGGCAGGTAGGGAGGCAGGCAGGCAGGCAGGCAGGCAGGCAGACAGGCAGGTAGGGAGGCAGGCAGGCAGGTAGGCAGGCAGGCAGGTAGGGAGGCAGGCAGGTAGGGAGGCAGGCAGGCAGGCAGGCAGGTAGGTAGGCAGGCAGGCAGGGAAATCTGACTTATATAGGGATGAACTGAACACATTTTCTATCCCGTTTCTACCACTAAAGAAAACGTGTTTATATACACCATGCTATTATATATTAGATATATAGATTATAAATTATTCATTATTATTATTATTATTACCTGTATTATTATTATTATTATTATTACCTGTATTATTATTACCTGAATTATTATTATTATTATTATTATTATTATTATTATTATTATTAGTAGTAGTAGTAGTAGTAGTAGTATTGCCAATTGAGGCTTTTGTTCTGGCTATACTTACGACTCTCTCTCTCTTTCTCTCTCTCACACACACACATGTAAACAAAGAAACATTTGCAATGAAATGAAATGAAAATAATGCCCTTGAAAACGAATAATGTGTACTAAAAGTGAAATAGTAGTAGTAAAAATCGTGTAGATTAAAGTGAAGTATAAAGGTGTGCAATATAGTAGATGAAAATTGAAAATGACTCGAATGTGTAAATGCA
>JAWZYT010001900.1:50000-52500 GCA_034508575.1 Petrolisthes manimaculis
CAGACTACCGGGACCTAACCGGGGCAAACTACCGGGACCTAACCTAACATAGCCTAACCGGGGCAGACTACCGGGACCTAACCTAACATAGCCTAACCGGGGCAGACTACTAGGACCTAACCTAACCTACCGAGACCTAACCGGGGCAGACTACCGGGACCTAACCTAACATAACACGACCGGGACAGACTACCGGGACCTAACCGGGGCAGACTACCGGGACCTAACCTAACATAACAGGACCGGGACAGACTACCGGGACCTAACCGGGGCAGACTACCGGGACCTAACCTAACATAACAGAACCGGGACAGACTACCGGGACCTAACCGGGGCAGACTACCGGGACCTAACCTAACATAACAGAACCGGGACAGACTACCGGGACCTAACCGGGGCAGACTACCGGGACCTAACCTAACATAACAGAACCGGGACAGACTACCGGGACCTAACCGGGGCAAACTACCGGGACCTAACCTAACATAGCCTAACCGGGGCAGACTACCGGGACCTAACCTAACATAGCCTAACCGGGGCATACTACCGGGACCTAACCGGGGCAGACTACCGGGACCTAACCTAACATAGCCTAACCGGGGCATACTAACCTAACCTAACCTAACCTAACCTAACCTAACCTAACCTAACCTAACCTAACCTAACCTAACCAAACCTAACCTAACCTACCGAGACCTAACCGGGGCAAACTACCGGGACCTAACCTAACATAACACGACCGGGACAGACTACCGGGACCTAACCGGGGCAGACTACCGGGACCTAACCTAACATAACAGAACCGGGACAGACTACCGGGACCTAACCGGGGCAGACTACCGGGACCTAACCTAACATAACAGAACCGGGACAGACTACCGGGACCTAACCGGGGCAGACTACCGGGACCTAACCGGGGCAAACTACCGGGACCTAACCTAACATAGCCTAACCGTGGTATACTTCCGGGACCTAACCTAACCTAACCTAACCTAACCCAACCCAACCCAACCTAACCTAACCTAACCTAACCTAACCCTTAACCTAACCTAACCTAACCTAACCTAACCCAACCCAACCTAACCTAACCTAACCTAACCTAACCCTTAACCTAACCTAACCTAACCTAACCCAACCCAACCTAACCTAACCTAACCTAACCTAACCCTTAACCTAACCTAACCCAACCCAACCTAACCTAACCTAACCTAACCTAACCTAACCCAACCTAACCTAACCTAACCTAACCCTTAACCTAACCTAACCTAACCTAACCTAACCTAACCTAACCCCTAACCTGCTGCCCCGCTGCCCCGCCGCCCCGCCCCGCTGCCCCGCCCCACTGCCCTGCCCCACTGCCCCGCCGCCGCCCGGCTGTCACCCCGCTGCCCCGCCGCCCCGCTGCCCTGCCGCCCCGCTGCCCCGCCACCCCGCTGCCCCGCCACCCTGCCCCACTGCCCCGCTGCCCCGACGCCCCGCTGCCCCGCTGTCCAGCCCCGCCGCCCCACTGCCCCGCCCCGCTGCCCCGACGCCCCGCTGCCCCGCCCCGCAACTGCCCCACTGCCCCGCCCCGCTGCCCCGCCCCGCTGCCCCGCAACCCCGCTGCCCCGACGCCCCGCTGCCCCGACGCCCCGCTGCCCCGCCGCCCCGCCCCGCAACTGCCCCAC
This sequence comes from Petrolisthes manimaculis, assembly GCA_034508575.1. Classification (NCBI taxonomy): domain Eukaryota; kingdom Metazoa; phylum Arthropoda; class Malacostraca; order Decapoda; family Porcellanidae; genus Petrolisthes; species Petrolisthes manimaculis. The sequence continues at coordinate 51,668 of JAWZYT010001900.1, forward strand.
TGCCCCGCCCCGCTGCCCCGCTGCCCCGACGCCCCGCTGCCCCGCCACCCCGCCCCGCTGCCCCGACGCCCTGCTGCCCCGCTGTCAAGCCCCGCCGCCCCGCCCCGCTGCCCCGCATCCCGCTGCCCCGCCGCCCTGCTGCCCCGCCGCCCCGCTACCCCGCCTCGCAACTGCCCCGCATCCCCGCCCCGCCCCGCTGCCCCGCTGCCCCGATGCCCTGCCGCCCCGCTGCCACGCCGCCCCGCTGCCCCGCCCCGCAACTGCCCTGCCGCCCCGCTGCCCCTAACCTAACCTAACCTAACCTAACCTAACCTAACCCTTAACCTAACCTAACCTAACCCTTAACCTAACCTAACCTAACCTAACCTAACCTAACCCTTAACCTAACCTAACCTAACCTAACCTAACCTAACCTAACCTAACCTAACCCTTAACCTAACCTAACCTAACCTAACCTAACCCAACCTAACCTAACCTAACCCAACCTAACCTAACCTAACCTAACCTAACCTAACCTAACCTAACCCTTAACCTAACCTAACCTAACCCTTAACCTAACCTAACCTAACCTAACCCTTAACCTAACCTAACCCAACCTAACCTAACCTAACCTAACCTAACCTAACCCTTAACCTAACCTAACCTAACCTAACCTAACCTAACCTAACCAAACCTAACCTAACCTAACCCAACCTAACCTAACCTAACCTAACCTAACCCTTAACCTAACCTAACCTAACCTAACCTAACCCCTAACCTGCTGCCCCGCCGCCCCGCCCCGCTGCCCCGCCCCACTGCCCTGCCCCACTGCCCCGCCGCCGCCCGGCTGTCAC
>JAWZYT010001901.1:2500-72500 GCA_034508575.1 Petrolisthes manimaculis
AATCAGGAGCGGAGAGCCCTCAGAGTAATGGCCCTACCCACTTGATGTCCCAGGAGCCATGTGGCCATTGTGAGGGCCATTGTGAGGGGCCACTCTACTTACTCCCCTCACATCCTGCCCGGCTCATGAATTTAACACTGAGGGGAAGGAAAGAAGGAGGGATGGGAGTGAGAGAAGGAAGGAAGGAGGGATGGGAGGGGATGGGAGAGAGAGAAGTAAGGAAGGAAGGATGGGAGGGGAAGGAAGGATGGAGGGATGGGAGGGGAAGGAAGGAGGGAAGGATGGGATGGAGAGAAGGAAGGAAGGATGGAGGGATGGGAGGGGAAGGAAGGAGGGAAGGATGGGATGGAGAGAAGGAAGGAGGGATGGAAGGAAGAGAAAGAAGAATGTTTGTTATTGTTTTGTACGTTCTACAATATTACGTGATGAAGGTTTGGATGGTCTGTCTGGGAGGGGAGATACTCAGGAGAGAGAGAGAATGATGAAATGGGCGAGAGAAAGATAGATAAATATACATACAAACAAACATTACATACCATTACGGCATATATTATATACCTATATAATATACAAAATACATACGGACAGATAATCACATATACATAATATAACATACTCTAAAATACATAATAATATGATAATAAAAGCAAATGCATATAGCAGAGAAAGAAAGATAGACATACAGACAGAGAGATACACAGACGGACACACAGAGAAACACACAAAGATAGACAGAGACATACAGACATACAGAAAAGCATAAAGGGAAAGAGAAAGCATTTATGATAAACGCCTCAGTGCAGAAACAAGTGAATAAATGAGTGAATGAGTGAAGAGCGACCAAACCACACTACACTACACTGACTGCAAGATGGAGTGGCTGGGGGGAATAATTGCATCAGATAACAGGGTAAATGACGTCTTGATTGACTGAGAGGATGATTGGGTTAATGACTTGTGAAGGGATGGGGGTGGGATGGGGATGGATGGGCCTATACACACGTTAATAATTTTCCTATGTGTTGACTAGGCCTATAGTTATTTTAATATTTTTGTTTAAAATATAATTGTGGATACTGATGGCTTAGTGTAAACTTACTGGATATTTCACACACACACACACATAAAAACTAAACTAAACACACACACACATAAATAAACAGTGTCACAAAAGCGAGAGAGAGAAAGAGAGAGAGAGAGAAATAGAGAAAGAGAATAGCTCATCACCACCACATTACCTCCACCATCATTTTCACTCTCCTCATCACCACCACTAGCTTCACCACCATCACCACCACCATCACCACCATCACCACCATCATCACCACCATTATCACCATCACCACCCCCACCATCACCATCACCATCACCACCACCATCACCATCACCACCATTATCAGTTCACCTACGTCCCATTAGGCAATGATAATTAGTCTCTCTTCCCAGGGTTTGAGTGCCACTTGAGGGCGCCCCTGCTCTGCTAAGGGCTCTCTGGCCAGCGCTCAAGGGCTCGCTACTGAATGTACTCGAGTGCTCGCCACCCTCAGATTACCATAACACGTGTGGCGGCATGAGGGGAGAGAGAGAGAGAGAGAGAGAGAGAGAGAGAGAGAGAGAGAGAGAGAGAGAGAGAGAGAGAGAGAGAGAGAGAGAGAGAGGAGAGTGAGGGAGAGGAGAGTAGGGAAATATCTGAAAATGAAAGGCTACTGATTCCTCCACACTATGTCAAGAAACAAGCTAAGATGCAGCATCTTAACCAAAACAGATAACCTCCTTATATTTTTTCTTAGGAAGGATTCGGTCATGTTCAATTTATATTATGATCAAAATACAAATAGAAATATCTGCGAGCACAAACATCTGAGATGAAGTGTGTGTGTGTGTGTGTGTGTGTGTGTGTGTGTGTGTGTGTGTGTGTGTGTGTGTGTGTGTGTGTGTGTGTGTGTGTGTGTGTGTGTGTGTGTGTGTGTGTGCGAGCGAACGAGCGAGTGTGCATGTATATATATATGTGTGTGTTTGTGTGTGTGTGTGTGTGTGTGTAATATGTGCGAGAGAGGGAGCAAGAATGTGTGCGTACCAGCAACAATGTATGTGTGTACAGTATAAGATAAGGTGTGTGTATGTACTGTACTGTATGGGGAGACAGTCTGGCCTTCCCTCCCTTTCCTTCCGTTACATCCTTCCCTTCCTTTCCTTCCTTTCCTTCCCTTCCTTCCTTTCCTTCCTTCCTTCCTTTCCTTTCCTTCCGTTACATCCCTGGGGCAGCCACCAGAACACAGGCCGTGACAAAATAATAATAAACTCCAATTATTCTCCACCTCCCGCTGACCCCACGGAGGGTTAACCCACCGCGCCACGCCTTACAAAAACTATTTACACAAATTCCAAAAACTTTCAATTTATACTCTCCCTAACCGCTCCCACGTCCCTCCCTCCTCATTTTTCCCTCCAATATCTCACCCTCCCTCCTCTCTTTTCTCTCCATAGTTTCTCCCACTCTCCCTCCTCACTTTTCTCTCCCACTCTTTCTCCTTTCTTTTCCCTCCAATTTCTTCCACTCTCCTCCTCTCTTTTTCCTCCAATATCTCTCCTTCCCTGTTCTCTTTTCCCTCCAGTTTCTCCCTCCTTCCCTCCTCTTATTTCCCTCCAATTTCTCCCTCTCTCCCTCCCTCCTCCAGTCTTCCTATCCGCCTCCCTCCGTCTCTCATTCCTTCCTAATAACTACAACATTGATACAAATACAAAATAAATAAAAGCTACGTCGACATACAGAACGCTATCATTAACTTATTTTTCATTATATTTTACTGCTACTCTAATACGGTAATTGTACACTGCTAAACTATCATTACGTTATTAAAACATACATATACATACATACCACCTAGAGCCTATTTACTGTATATATATATACCTGTTAGAAAAAATATGTAGTCAAAATTCTCAAATACACATAATTTTACAAAACAGTCATTTTAACCTTGTCTTGAAATTCCCTCCTTGATAAGTTGCACAAGTAATAGTTAAGCCTATTTTATTATATTTTTTCACATAAATAAAATTCTGTTTTATATATTTTTTTTTAACTTTGAGGCAGGTCAATATTTAATTGGGGGGCGGGGATGTGAAGCGGAAAGGAAACTAAAAAAAAAAAAAAAAAAAAACATAATAAAAATAATATTAAAATAATAAAAATAATAATAACAATAAATAAACAAACAAAAAATAGAAATATAAATTAAACTCAAACTAGATACACACACACACACACACACACACACACACACACCATCACCTCCCTTCCCTCTCTGGCTACTGTACCATATACCTTCCGCTATTATTCCATCAGACCTTTAAATTCATTATTCTCCCTTTTCAATTAAGTCTCCCCCTGTATCCAGTCTTACCGTGGGAGAATTAATGGGAGGTTCCCTTTGAGCTCGGGGCGGGAGTGATGGCCTGCCGACAAATGCACATTTTCTACACTAAAGAGGATAAAATTTAATGACATAGGTAACGAGGTGGTGGCAGGGCAGGGGAGCCACTACCACTACCACTACCACCACCACTACCGCCACTACCACCACCACCACCAACACTACCACCACCACTACCGTCTGTCTTGCCCTATTTTTATTTTATTTTTTTCATACACTGATACACATATATATACAAGTACAGACACACACCTACAAATACACATGAACACAAACATAGAGACTCACAAACGCATAAACATATACATACAAATATATACACAAGATACACAAACACTCACATAGACTCACAAACGCATAAATATATACATAAAAATATATACACAGGCCTAGACACACACATACAGATACACATACACATTGAAACTCAGAAACACACACGCACTTACATACAAATATATATATACACAAACACAGACACAAATACAAATACACAAGCACAAGCACAAACACACATACATATACATACAGTACTCTTACACGCATATACACATGCACACACGAACAGATGCACACGCACACACATGCACACACACACACACACACACACACAAATACACTGAACATGACAAAAGTATAGAATAATTATTAAAAGTTCCTGATTTCTCCAAACTGCACATAAACCCAAAGCCTCACAGTATAGGAGTACTGTGTTTTGTGGTATATCATGGAGGAATCAGCAGCCTCCAAATTAATCAACCACAACATGAAGGGGAGAGTATATTTTTGGTACATTGGAGTGCTATGATTCCTCCAAAGTATGCCAGGAAACAGAGCCAGAGGAACAAAAATAATGATGGCCTGTTGCTTGGAATAGTTTGGAGGAATAATTTGCTCCGGATTTACCAACACTGTATATATCCTCCCCTTAACACACAAGAGATGCTAACGAACACCTAATGAGACAAGAGGGACAAGGGGGTCGCAAAATATTCCTTCCTCACTCTTTTATTTTATTAGCTCCTTTTGGGCTGTTCTTTTTCGTAATATTTAATTAGTCAATGGGTATGAATGTATATTAACAAGGATATTATTTGTGTACGAATTGTAGGAATATATACAAGATCTATACTTCAATAAATCCTCAGTATACATAAAAAAAGCAAGTGATTTGTTTATATAATATAGTTTGGTAGAATCATGGCCTCGTTACCTTACCCATATATATATAACAGATTATTCACTATAAAGGGGGGCGGCATAGTGTTGGTATTATAAGGAGCAGGTGATTCCTCCAAACTATTCCCTAACAACAGACCACCATTATTTATGTTCATTTGGTCCTGTTTCCTGGAAAACTTTGGTGGAATCAAGGCCCCTAAAGTAGCAAAAGTATATTATATGCCCTTATAGGTAACCAAGATTTTTATGGGTTGAGAAGTGGAGTATAAGATGTAAAATTAATTGAAGTAATTGTCGCTGTATATTTCGCTCATTTTAATTTATTGAATGAGCCGGTATTAATGGATCCGTCACATATAATGTTCATAATATAATCAAGCTTGCTTTCATAACCTAAAAATAGGATCCGTATGTTAAATCAAAATAAATAGGCCAAAATAGTACTGAAGAGATAAGAGTACTGAAGGGAATGATGAGTAAAATAATATAGTCTCTATTTAATAAGTAAGTAAGGTGTTAATGATGTGTTAATGCTTGGTGTGAGACAAGGGGACAGGGTAGGACTGGGAAGGGTAGGCAGCGGGGAGCGGGGACCCCGGCGTGGCTCTGGGGAGAGGACCAGGTCGCGGCCAGCTGTGTGCGGCGGGAGGCCCAGGGTCGCTCCCGCAGCGACACCGCCGAGCTTGACTGGGCACGCCGGCCCTTTCCTCTCCTCCTCCAGCACGCCCTCTCACCCAGCCCTCAGTATTACCCTGACGGAGTGACCGGCAGCATCTCACTTCACCTCACTCTCTCACAGCCATCAATGGCACACTTCGTCCTCATATTTATTTTGCAACTCAGTGTTTGGTGCAGACGCTCATCGTGCATTGCAAATGTTGATAATTAGTGAATAAGTCAGTGATTGCTTGTGATTATACATACTGTGATATGAATACAGGTAATGTGTCTTAAAGTGTATACAATATACTGTTGTTGCAACAATTGTAAGACGAGGACCGGTTTGCAACAATGTTTCAGAACTTAAAAAAAAAAAAATAAGGACTAAGTGAATAATTTGGGTTTGCACAGGGTTCGTTAAATAAAAAGAACTATGCAAGTTTGGTAGTATGTGTCTGCCGGGACTGGATTGATTATAAATTAATATAAAAGACACTACAAACATCTTTATATAGCCTTAAGAATCAAGTAAAAACACCAAGTGAAAATAGCTAAGCATCGTAATCCATCAGCATCAATTAATACAGTAAGCTAATAAACAACAACAACAACAACAACTATCGGGTGTGATGACCGGGGCGGGGCGGGGCGGGGCGGGGCGGGGCGGGGAGGGTGATATTTTCAGGCACTATATTGAATTAAGGAATATAAGGACAGAGTTCGCGTTACAAAAGTCATGACCAAAATTTTAAAAAGAGTCACATTTCATTCGTATTATAAAGCTTCACTTGTGATTATACGAATATAACCTGGTACTGACTGACACGGGTGGGGTTCGGTGCCTCTACTAACTTAACATTCCTCGGTCGCCGCCACTGCTGCAGGTGACTTGGCTACACTTATAGGGTCATCCACACCTTTGTCACCGTACACACACACACACAAACACACACACACACACACACACACACACACACACACTGAGCATGGAAACCTATACACTGGCCTCATATTAAAGGTCCTCTCTCAGAAAATAATTCTTCGAGTGATAGTATAATTTTTAATAATCTTATTATAACTAAATCCAAATTATTTTATTATACAGGAGAAATATAATAGCCACTTGATTATATAAAAACTTTAATTAAATCTCCTCCAGCAGCGCCATCTTTGAACTCGTAAAAAGACTAACTAGAGATAATAATTATAATTCAGGTGAGATGAAGCTGTAATTAAAAGATGCTTAGGGATTCTGAGTCTACTAAAATAAGTTATGAAATATTACTTGACTATTAAGTTATATTTTCGGACAACCAGTGTTAATTAATACAAGGATTTTATTATTTTTTTGAGTTGTCCGTGAGGGAAGTAATTAATCTATACTTAAATATTCGGTGCCAAGTCAATTATAGTTATTTTTATATTGTTTTGCACTATGCTTTGAGAATCTGCCAGTACCTAAAGTGTAGACAAATTTCCTGGGTACCATTTAGGAATATAAAATAATGTTTGGAATAATTAATTTTAGTTTGCATTATGTCTGCTAAAATACATTTGATATCAGAAGAGGGAATCGATGCAATTTAGAACTTGCAAAACAACAACAACGATAATGATGGAGATAAAAATATAATGGTAATAATAATAATAATACCGTAATAATAATAATAATAATAGTAATAATAATGATAATATGAAAAAATAAAAATAATAACACTAATAATAATACCCTACCGTCTTTCTTTATCTGCGACCTCAACATTAAAATATAAATAATAAATATGGGTTTAAAATAGTGTAGCGGTATATTATGACTGCCGTGGTGGGAAGGGTTGCCAAAACAGAAGTGACGGTGACTGGTGGTGTGTAGTAGGTGTAGCGGTGGACTGTCATCATTCATACATATCAAGCGTTACCCTTACATACCTAATATTACCCTAACATACCCACATTTCCGTCACATACCCGGTACCTAATATTACTCTCACATACCCACATTACCGTCACATACCCACATTACCGTCACATACATATTAACGTCACACACATGCATTACCGTAACATATACAGATTACCTAAAATATCCCCATTATAGTCACTTCAATTCATTACCGACACAACACTTGTTACAATATATATGGAGAGAGAGAGAGAGAGAGAGAGAGAGAGAGAGAGAGAGAGAGAGAGAGAGAGAAGAAGGAGGGTAGGAAGAATGGGGGGGTTTACAATATGTTCAAATATCCGAATCTTGATGATGGCCTGAGAGACGTCGTGTGTGTGTGTGTGTGTGTGTGTGTGTGTGTGTGTGTGTGTGTGTGTGTGTGTGTGTGTGTGTGTGGTCGAGAAATAGTGAGGTAACTAAAGAAAGCATGAAGCTAACTACTCGTTGGGTTGGGACTAGTTTTTATCATTGAGGATTCTCAGTCATGTACAGTTACCGTCAAAAGTGTTGAATTAGCGTCGTCTGCCTCATCACAAAAAATCATAACATATAGAGTGAATGAGATACACGACTAGGGATTCTTTAATAATTATGGATTAGTGAAGGTTTAATTCGTCTCTCTACGACACTGTGAATCCCAGAAATTACCTTGAAACACACACACACACACACACACACACACACACACACACAAAAAAAAAAAAAAAAAAAAAAAAAAAAAAACTGAACTATATTTTATCAAGACATTATTTATAATCTACAAGGGCAATAAATAGCTTCCTTTACCACCAGAGATCAATATTGTGTTATGGTAGAGCAACATTTTACTTTTCATCACGTGACAATTATATAGACGACCTTTTTTTTTTTTTTTACTTCTGTATATGTAATGAGAAGAACCATATGAATAATAATAAACACATGCAGCCCAAACCAAGCGATAACTCTGATATGTTGGTGGCAATGGTTACGACGATATAAAACTGTAGTATGATTAATGATTTGTTGACAATTATTAAAGTTTTGTTTATTATGCACAAGTGGGATTTGAAGTGGGGTGGGAGTCTGATCAGCCCCCGTCAGTGAACACACACACACACATATACACACTAACACACACGCACATACACACACACACACACACATAAACACACAAAAACACACACACACACACTCACAACCACACTAACACACTAACATACACATACATACACACACAAGCAAAAAAAAAAAAAAAAAAAAAAAAAACACACACACACACCAAATGTTTTTACCACCTCACCACAGAACAATTTTTGAACAGCCTGAGCATCCTTTTTTGCCCACGTGTTTTTGTCAGTGTTCCAACAAGCTATTTTCCAGACACATCCTGAAGACAAGGTACAATAATTACACGTCAGGAATTATTAGTACCATCAGGTTCCGCATTTCAGGACTAAAAACATCTCAATAATTTTCTCCTGACCCAAAGCCATGCAGACACACTTTTAATATATATATACTGGCTATACCTTTCTTTACCTCCCCTCATCACCCTTCTCTCTTTTCCTTTCCTCCTCCTCCTCCCTCTTCCTCTTTTCCTCTCCTCCTCCTCCTGACACACTTTTAATATATATATACTGGCTATACCTTTCTTTACCTCCCCTCATCACCCTTCTCTCTTTTCCTTTCCTCCTCCTCCTCCCTCTTCCTCTCTTTTCCTCTCCTCCTCCTCCTGACACACTTTTAATATATATATACTGGCTATACCTTTCTTTACCTCCCCTCGTCACCCTTCTCTCTTTTCCTTTCCTCCTCCTCCTCCCTCTTCCTCTTTTCCTCTCCTCCTCCTCCTGACACACTTTTAATATATATATACTGGCTACCTTTCTTTACCTCCCCTCGTCACCCTTCTCTCGTTTCCTTTCCTCCTCCTCCTCCCTCTTCCTCTCTTTTCCTCTCCTCCTCCTCCCTCCTCATTGTCCCCCTCATCTTCCTCTTTATCTCCTCCTCCTCTCTTTTCCTGTCCTCCTCCTCCCTCATCAGTGTACCCCTCCTACTCTTCCTTATCTATCTCCTCTCTCCTCATTGTTCTCTTTCTCTCATTTCCTTCTCCCTCCTCTTCTTCCCCTCCTCCCTCTTCCCCTTTTTTCCCCTCCTTCTGCTCCATCTCCTCTCTTTTCTTCCCTCCTTCCCTACCCTTATCTTTCCCCTCCTTCTTACTCTCTTTTCCCCCTTTCTGCTCCATGTCCTCTCTCTTCCTTCATCCTTCCCTCCCCTCATCTTCCCCTCCTCCATCTTTCCCTTTTTTCCCCTCCTTCTGCTCCATCTCCTCTCTTTTCTTCCCTCCTTCCCTCCCCTCATCTTTCCCCTCCTCCCTCCTTCCCCCCTTCATCTTCCCCTTCACCCTCCTCTATCCTTCCATCCCCTCATCTTCCCCTCTTTCCCCCCCTCCTCTCTTTTTCTGCCACCATCCTTATAGCTGCCCTTCTCCACCTCGTCTCTTTTCCTGGTGCTCCCTCCTTTGCGTTTTCACGACTGGCTGGTCATCAAAGAGACTCACAAAACGCATTACCTCGGACCAGGATGCCAAACGACTCGATAAAAACGATTACCCCCATAAGCTGGTGTGTACTGCTGGGGTGAGGGGTGAGGTGAGAGATTACAATATGGAGGGGGTAGGGTGAGTGAGGGAGGAACTTGGAAGGGGTGAGGTGAGAGATTAAGGAAGGGTATAGGGTGAGGGATCTACTATATGGAAGGATAGGGTGAGGGAGAAACTTGGGAGGGAAATACTATAAATGAGAGATGAGGAAGGTAGGATGAGGGAGTAAGTTGGGAGGGTGTGGGGGTACTAGTAATTAGGGAGGATGAGGGAGAGACACAATGAGGAGACAAGACATGAGGAAGGGTGTTGAATGGGATGCATGAAAGGTGAGGGGAGGAGGTCAGAGGATGGGAAATGGAGGGTTGTGAGGTGAGGGGGAGAGAGAATGGGAAAGGGAGAGTAGGGTGAGGGGGTATATATATAAAGGGTGTGTGTGAGGTGAGAGGGAGCAAGACAACAGTGAAAGGGAAGTGAGGAGTGAATGAGGGAGGCAGGAGGGAAGGGGAGGCTACAGATTAAGGAAGGAGAGGGTATAAGATGTATTATAATGAACAGGGAAAGTAGTGTGCAAAAGCAAGGGAATGAATGAATGAATAGATGAATGAATGGATGGATGAATAGATGAATGACGTAGTATATAGAATGTGATAATGGGACAGGACTAATGAATGACACAGTAAATAGAAATTGACAGAACTAATGAATGAATGAATGAATAGATGAATGACACAGTAAAAAGAATGAATGAAATGGACAGAACTATATAATAACTAAATGAATGAATAGATGAATAGATGAATGACACAGTATAAAGAATGAGTGCATGAATGGGACAGGACTAATGAATGAATAGATGAATGACACAGTATAATAAAGAGGGTGAAATGGAATACATACCACTAATCCGAGTCTTGTCATGCAAATTTCAAACCTCAGAACGATTTATACACACCGAAGCGAGCGACACACACCACACCTATACATATTAAATACAGCTTACGTAGGGTAATCTCTTATGGATGAATTGGAGGGTTATTGATTCCTCCATGCAACGTCACGAAACAAACTATAATATCTCAGTATAAATTTATGTATATAAGGTATTTGTTTTGTAACATGGTTTGGAGGAATCAGTAGCACTTTAATTTGACTAGATATGATTACCGCTCTATTATCCAAAGTAGAAAACATTTAGTATTTATAATAAGTATCCAATTTGTTTCACCATCTCATTCCTGACAAAACAGCTCATCACTTTAAGTTGCTTTTTTTTCTCGAGTTTAACATAGGCTATACTATCATGCCAATTATAGACTACGATTTTTACTGTTATAATAATATGTGTGAAAAAAGTCATAGTTATTACGACTGTTTGGGTTATGGTTGTGTGTGTGTGTGTGTGTGTGTGTGTGTGTGTGTGTGTGTGTGTGTGTGTGTGTGTGTGTGTGTGTGTGTGTGTGTGTGTGTGTGTGTGTGTGTGTGTGTGTATGCGTGTGTGTGTGTGTGTACTGTACAACTCTTATGTATATATATATATATATATATATATATATATATATATATATATATATATATATATATATATATATATATATATATGTAGCCTCCTCATATTATTCACATTTATATTTGGTACGTACGAACTGTATATACGTATATATGTATGTATGTATGTATGTATACAGTATTATATAGGTATTAGTGAGATTTAATTCCCGGCAGCGTACAGTACATACATACATACAAAGCCTCACAGCCCACAGATTCCATTGTACATTTCACCTCGCTAGAAAATTCAATCCTCTTTCTGTTTCGAATTTGAAGGATTTAGTTTAATATATCCTTGTCGGGAGAGATTTTAACTCCTCATTAGAGACCTTACGGCGCCCTATGAGAATATTATAGTGGATATTCTGATGCTGACTTGAATGTGTGTGTGTGTGTGAGAGAGAGAGTGAGTGAGTGACTGAGTGAGTGTTTGTGTGTGTGTGAGTGAGTGAGTGAGTGTGAGAGTGTGTGTGTGAATGAGTGAGTGAGTGACTGACTGAGTGTTTGTGTGTGTGTGTGTTGAAAATGGAACCTATATATATATAATCATTAATCATTTTCAGCACCGTCTCATGAAATAAATCCAACTTTACCAGATGCCACACACACCTCCTCATATACATCACACCTTCAGTATTAAAACGAACCAATGCATTATCAATATTCAGAGCCCATAATTATACACTACACCTTGGCTATCATCCCCACAATATAATATAAGAAGACAATATACGAAAACGTGATAAATCGATCAACACTTCACAGAGAACAAAGAATTATCAACTTATCCTTAGTGTATATAATTATGTGGTGATGGGGTTTAAACATAAGTAAGTGCATGAGGGATATTTTGTAAGTAAGCCTGTTCCTAACTTAAATATAACACTAAGTTCATTTATCCAGTCTATTATTACAACTACCGGTACCGTATTAATAAAATTTGTCTCTGTATTTACTATTTTAAGTTTAAAGTTTGTTTCACACGTCGTTTGCTTTTGTGTCTCTCACCCGCGAAATTCCCAGGCTGTGTGTGATGCGCCGTGGGGCAGCCTCCCGCCAGAGTGGCCGCAGGGCAGGCAGGACACTGACGGAGGAAGAAGGGCCCCCGCTGCTGCACGGCGCCTCACACACGGACAAAAAACTCTTCATTCCCGTGGTGGATAAAAAGTAGGTTCGTCAGTTGTTTGGTGTGTAAGCTGCCTCGGGGTGTTGGCCCACCACTAGGAAAAAACTAATTCTTCTATGGGGGACAAACCAACAGTTACTATTTTTTTTCTTGAGAGAGAGAGAATGTGTGTGTGTGTGTGTGTGTGTGTGTGTGTGTGTGTGTGTGTGTGTGTGTGTGTGTGTGTGTGTGTGTGTGTGTGTGTTTGTGTGTGTGTGTGTGTGTGTGTGTGTGTGTGTGTGTGTGTGTGTGTGTGTGTGTGTGTGTGTGTGTGTGTGTGTGTGTGTGTGAGTGCCAGACAAGGAAACGATGAGGTAGATCTAGACACATACACAAAAAGACGGTCACACAAAAACACAATCAGAGAGAGAGAGAGAGAGAGAGAGAGAGAGAGAGAGAGAGAGAGAGAGAGAGAGAGAGAGAGAGAGAGAGAGCCAGGAGGTGAGGATATTGAGAGAACTGCAGGCGGTTGGTAGAGTTTTCCTTCTAGTCTGGTCTGGTCGACATTCAAGTCACCTGTGTGTATAAGTAGGAAATTTCAATAATAAAGGCAGTAACTTATTCAATAGAGGAAGGAAGGAAGGAAGAGAAGGAGGGGTGATGGTGGTGGTGATGGTGGTGGTGGTGGTGGTGGTGGTGGTGATGATGGTGGTGGTGGTGATGGTGGTTGTTGTTGTGATGTATTGATGAAAATGCTGATCAAAGTTAATGCATTGTGGGGTGTGAGAAAAACAGAGGATGAAAAAATAATGAGTAAATAATATAAAAAAAACGTAAGTAAAGAAGAGAATAAGTAAATAATATATAAACGTAAGTAAAGAAGAGAATGCAAACTAATAAAATAGTAAACATGTAAGAAAAAGAAATGATCGAAGAGACAGAAAGGAGGACAAAAGATAAAGAGAAAATAAAACATCAAGGATATAAATAAATAAATTGAGGGTCTGTACAAAAAAAAAGAGAGAAATAAATAATATACATGAAGAGAGAAAAGAATAATAATTAAAAAACAAAAAAATACATACCCACGAAAGAAAGAACACACCAACACCACCACCATCCATGAGAGAGAGAGAGAGAGAGAGAGAGAGAGAGAGAGAGAGAGAGTGTGTGTGTGTGTTATGGTCGTTGTACCCGTCGCCTCCCAATCGAATAAACACGAAACATTCATTATTTGTACCCTGGCGACAAATAAAAAGGCAGGGAATAATTAAATAAAGGAGGGAGGGACGGGAGAAAGGAAGGGGACATTGGGAGTGAGAGGGAGGGACGGGAGGGAGGAAGAAAGGGGAAATTGGGAGTGAGAGGGAAAAAGGAGGAAGGGGAAAAAATATGGAATGAGAGACAAGTGGGAGAAGTGAGAGGAAAGAGAGGGTGTGATTTAAGTGAAGAAGAAATATAGCAAAATGTGAGAGAAAAAAGCAAGGAAGGAGAGATGTGAGTGTATGAGGAAAAGAGGGAATGAAGAGAGGGAGGGAGTGTGAGTGAAAGGCGTATTTTTTCTACACACACACACACACACACACACACACACACACACACCCTGGTTAACGACATATAAATCTGATTAGTTTGTGTACTGATGGGTTGGGCCGCGTGGGTGATTGACTGAGTGTGGGAATCTCTGAGTGGTAGTGATGGTGATGGTGGTAGTGATGATGGTAGTGATGGTGATGATGGTAGTGGTAGTGATGATGGTGTTGGTAGTGATAGTGATGGTAATGGTGGTAGTGCATGTGTTGGTGGTAGTGATGATGGTGGTGGTGATGGTAGTGATGGTGGTAGTGGCAGTTGTTGTAATGGTATGGTGGTAGTGACAGTGATTGTAATGGTGGTAGTGATGGTGATAGTGGTAGGGATGGTGATATCAGGTAGCAGGAAGTGAAAATGATTCCTTCACAGTCTGTCAACTTTCATTCATTTTTCCTCCCTGCTCACAATTCTCTTTATCAAATCAATAAATATAGACACTAGAATTCAGATAAGCACAAAATTCAGAATAAATTATATATGAAATGAATAAAAGAAATAATAAATATAAATTGATAGAATGCAAAATATTAAGAAGACAATAAATATTTTAAAGGAAGGGGAAGAAAGGCAAGCAAAACAAAATTAAGAATATAGATAATGTGGAAAAAAAAAAAAAAAAAAAAAAAAAAAAAAAAAAAAAAAAAGATAGAGCATAATCGATAATACGTGAAATAAATATATATAAAAAAAAATAATGAAATAACAAATGATCGTATATAATCATAAATATTAAGACTACAGATAACCAAATTAGTAATGTAGGAAGGGAGGGAGGAAGGAAGGAAGGGTGACAAGGAGGAAGGGAAAAAAAAAGTTAGTGGTATCGAGGGAGGGGACATCAGTAATGGTTGGATGATTTTCGTTGTGTGCTGATCCAGTTATACTTGATCAGATTACTTTGTTTGGGAGTCATTTTTTGTTGATGTTTCTTTACCCTAGCTGCGTGGGCTTCGTGTTGGATGTTGTGATTATATTGGGCGGGGGGGGGATTTTCAAGGGGGGAAATGGAGTGTAAAATGAAGCGTTGTTGTATACAGGTATTTATTCAGTATATACCGGTATTATTCGTGTTATGTCAAAGGTCTACTACATTAAACTCAGACAGCCTCGAAAGGAAAAGGACCAGTAAGTCTTTTGCTGTTTGAATGTCCTTTGTAATCCTTTGTAATACAGGATAATATTTGTGGCTCCAGATTTACCAATACTGTTTATACTTCTCCTCGTAATTAAGGACCCTGTGATTGTGTAGGCTTATGAGTCTTGGTGGCTTCTGATTCCTCCTGACCATACCACGAAACAAGCTCCTTATTACCATATAGATGTGTGTGTTTCGTGGCTATATTTGAAGGACTCATTTGCCTCCAATATTCTGACTACGTACATCACAGTGTTCCTTAAAACTCCTACAATGCCACACGTGTATCAAACCAACCAAAACCTGAGAGTGTTAATCAAAACACACCTATGTTCATATTGGAAGTTTGTCCCCTCCAGGCAGACCCCTCAAATTGGCCTCAGTGGTAGTTCTCGGGTTGTTCAGAGAGGGGAGCGAGGATGAGGGGAGCGAAGACCCCCCTCGGAGGAACCACAGGGAGGCGTAGGGGGGCACAAGAAAGGTGTACATAGGGGGAAAAATAATGATCCTATACAGTGGGATGGTTGATGAGGAGAAGTAAGGAAGAAATGGCTATTAATTACTACAAAAAAATAATACAAGAGAAGGGGACGAACACCTGTACAGACTCAGAGATGTAAAGGATGATAATTAGTTACTGTATGGATATTATGTGGTTCAATTCTATACATATGTTGTAATTAAATGTATTGATGTCCAGGTCATCACCAATAACACACACACACACACACACACACACACACACACACACACACACACACACACAGCCTGTGAAATGGTACGCAGCTGCTGCAGAAGAGAGAGAGAGAGAGAGAGAGAGAGGGAGAGAGAGAGAGAGAGAGAGAGAGAGAGAGAGAGAGAGAGAGAGAGAGAGTATACAGTTGACAGCTTTTCTCTACTACCGACCTGGTTACAATTACTTATTAAAATGTTGCAAGCACTTACTCACTTATTCAATACACACACCTTTATAATATAAGTAAAGTAATGGTCAAAACGTGAATCATAACTGTATATACAGATCTACGTACATAAACATATACAGATAAACATAACAACATAAGTAGCCAATCATTTCTTACACAGACATAAACACACCTAAAGACACAAGTACACACCAGCATACAAACAATTCAACAAATAACATAAACTACAATCCTAGGCAACCCCTTCTTACGTAAACATAAACACACCTATAAACAAAAGTAAACACCAGAACACAAACATTCTGAAAAATCAATATATACTTTCGATAACCAAAGACAAGAGTAAACAAGAGAATACAAACAGTAAACAACAGTATACAAACATACTGACAAAATTAATATACACACTTAATAATTACTATAACCCAAATACATTGATGTTTATACAGTGGCAACAAACAAACTCTTTGACAAACCAACAGACATGTACAAATAGCATCGTAACCGTCAGTCAATCTCTCACATGTGCACAAACACACACATGGACCCCCTACTGTGACCTCTCTCTCTCTCTCTCTCTCTCTCTCTCTCTCTCTCTCTCTCTCTCTCTCTCTCTCTCTGTTTATCTGTCTGTGTCTTTGTGTCTCGGTCTCTGTTTGTTTCTCTCTCTCTGTGTGTGTGTGTGTGTGTGTTGGCCTCTCTCTCTCTCTCTCTCTCTCTCTCTCTCTCTCTCTCTCTCTCTCTCTCTCTCTCTCTCTCTCTCTCTCACACACACACACACACACACACACAGTTTTACAATGACACGAGTATGCAACCAACGTAACGATATAAAGTGAATAAAAGTATGGATTCCTGGAACACACCAATATCTTCCCAGTGCAATGTTATGGTCTATTCAAAATATTACATCTGGGGGTCATAATATTTAGAGAACAAAGTGCAAACCCGGGACAGACAGTAAAGGATTGTGTCTCATCATTTCCATGCATGCTCATTCACTCACTCACTCAAACATATACATACAAGCAAGCATTCTCTCAGCAAATGAATTCTCTCTCTCTCTCTCTCTCTCTCTCTCTCTCTCTCTCTCTCTCTCTCTCTCTTTTAACTTGTTTCTCTCTTTTATTCTCTCCTGCTTTCCTCTCTCTCTCTCTCTCTCTCTCTCTCTCTCTCTCTCTATCTATCTATCTCTCTCTCTCTCTTATCCTGCTTCTCTCCTTTATTCTCTCCTGCTTTCCTCTCTATCTCTCTCTTTCTCTCTTATCCTGCTTCTCTCCTTTATCTCTCCTGCTTTCCTCTCTCTCTCTCTCTCTCCTCTCTCTCTCAACCCCTTCCCCTCACATCCTTTTCTGAACGCACACATATCGCCCCAGGCATCAAACTGCAGGAGGGTGGATGGGAGAGGGTAGTTAGGAAGGAATGAAGGGGGAGAGATATAGTGAAAAGAGTGTGGAAAAAGAATTGTTTATGAATGGGGGGGGAAAGGGGGGAGGGAAGGGAGATGGGAAAAGATGTGTGAGAGAATGGTTGAAGGGAGGGAGGGAATGAGAGAAATGAGATGTGGTGATGATGCATGGGTTGCTGAGAGAGTTAGAGTTACATAGAGTTACATAGAATCACAGACCACAACAGACCTTACGGTCCACACGGGGTGATCTGATTAGAAGGTTACTGGTAGAGTATGAATTTCTCCCCAGTGATAGTCGTAGGTAAGGATAGCAAAGTAGAAGGCTCTCTCCCCACCCTCCAATCCCTCCGGCCTGAGCCGTACTGGAAATAAAGTTAGGAGTCAGAACCTTGTGGAGTTGGTAGAGAAAACTCCACAAGGAATTTTATAGGAAAGATAGAAAGTAGTTGAAATTTGGCTGTAATGGGCAAAAAATTATTCATTAGTAAACATCGAAAGTCGGGGATTAGATGCAAGGTGTTTATCAAGGCGACGTTTGAAGCTGTCTACTGTGTTACATTCTATTACGTTACGGGGAAGCCCATTCCATAAGTTGACGACTCGGTTAAAAAAGAAATTCTTGGATTCGTGTGAATTAAAAGATTTACCTATGATTTTACAGCCATTACCTCTCGTGTAGTTTGATTGATCGATATTGAAATATTTGTTGCAGTCCATATTGTCTATGCCTTTGATTATTTTGAATACCTGGATTAAGTCGCCTCTCAATCTACGTTGTGCTAGTGGGAATAGATTCAGTTCATTTAGCCGCTCTTCATACGTTTTGTTTCGTAGACTTGGTATCATTTTAGTAACTCTACGTTGGACTCGTTCCAATTTTACTATATCTTTCTGGTAGTACGGGCACCAGGCTTGGACACAATATTCCATAAGGGGACGGACCAAGGAATTATACAAAGTGAGGATTGTGTCTTTGGACTTATACTCGAATGCTCTGCCAATAAAGCCGATAGTTTTATTTGCTTTCTTAATTACTTCCGTACATTGCTGACTGGGTTTTAGGTTACTTGATATTGTGACCCCTAAGTCTGTCTCTTGATCCACGCTTTTAATTTGATTACCATTTAACGAGTAGTTTGCAGTTACGTTACGATGTCCGATATGGAGTACTTTACATTTATCTGCATTGAAGGACATTTGCCAAGTTTTCGCCCAATTCGACAATTTATCGAGGTTATCTTGCATTTCTTTAGTTTGTGCGTTAGTGAGTACTGTATTAGCAATTTTAGTGTCATCGGCAAACTTCGATATTATGCATGAGAGACCTTCATCTATATCGTTTATGTAAACTAGGAATAGGATTGGCCCTAAAACTGACCCTTGTGGCACCCCGCTCGTAACGCCAGTCCAATTAGATGATTTTCCATTTATTACCACACGTTGTTTACGGTTTCTTAGCCAGTTTTCTATCCATCTTACGGTGTCGCCTTGGATTCTGTGAGATTTTAATTTACTTATTAAACGTTTATGGGGAACTTTGTCAAAGGCTTTTTGGAAATCTAGATAAATTATGTCTACTGCTTTACTCTTATCATATTCGTTAAAAATGTCGTTTAAAAAGTCTAATAGATTCGTTAGGCAAGAGCGTTTATTGCGGAAACCGTGTTGAGTGTCTCTGAGTAAGTTGTTTTCCTCTAAATGATTTGTAAGTTTATCTCGTATGATTGTCTCTAACATTTTGCATACTACTGAGGTTAGGCTGATAGGGCGATAGTTACTAGGTAAGGATTTGCTGCCTTTTTTAAATATTGGTGTTACGTTAGCGAGCTTCCATTCGTCAGGTATTGTTCCAGTGTGTAATGAATAATTAAATAGCAGAGTCAGAGGTTTTACTATTTCGCTTTTTGCTTCCTTTATTACGCGAGGGGAGATCGTGTCAGGCCCAGGTGACTTATTTACATTTAATTTATCAATACATTTGATTACGTCATTTTCTGTTATGCTGATATTATTTAATACTTCGGTGTTTTCGTTTTGGACTGTTGTTTCAGCTGGTATATCGTTCGGGTTTTCTGTAGTAAAGACTGATGCAAAGAAAGTATTTAGGATACTACTCATTCGCTCTTCATCTGTCGTAAAGTCCCCATTTTCATCAAGAATTGGACCGATAGTTGACGTAAGTACTTTCTTTTGTCGAATATAACTGTAGAACTCTTTCGGGTTTGTCTTACTCTGATTTGCAACGTGTTTTTCAATTGTCTTTTTACTCTGTTTGATTAACTTTAAGAGAGATTAAGAGAGAGAGAGAGAGAGAGAGAGAGAGAGAGAGAGAGAGAGAGAGAGATGAGAATGCAATGGCGATACAATATTAGTAAAACAAAGTAGATAACAACTAAACGAAACAGACAAACAGACAGACAGAGAGCATCCATAAGGAAAGACCTCATCCCCATCAATGTCAATTACATCAACATCCTATATATCATTCATGTTGAGACCAAAATAACCTTAAATTACATCAATCTAATTTATTATTATTATATTATTTTCAGACATTGGAAGTTGTAGGAATTATGAACCAGTAATTTGTTTGAGGAATATGCATGACAGAATTAAATGTCATATTAATCTTTTTCGCTTCCCAATTAAAAAAAAACTCCATGCTAGTTTTTCCGTACTACATGCTAGATTGAAGAGAATGTTGGTTGGGGAGGTGTTTTCTACTTTGCTATACTTTCCCTCACCCTCACATACTGGTTAGCATAGTATAAATAAGTACTGTAGCCTCACAAGGATTATTAGGCTTATTTCTGAATTCCTTTGTATTTCTATCACCTCATTTTTTCCATCTCCTTCTCGTCTGCCTCTCCTCTTACTCCTTTTTTTTTCTCGTTTACCTTTCCTCCTACTCCTGCTCTTCTCGTCTTTCTCTCCTCCTTCTCCTCCTCTTTTCGTCTGCCTCTCCTTTTACTCCTTCTCTTATAATCTTCTCCCACTACTCTTTCTCTCGCCTGCCATTTCTCCTATATATACTCATCTTCCT
This sequence comes from Petrolisthes manimaculis, assembly GCA_034508575.1. Taxonomy (NCBI): domain Eukaryota; kingdom Metazoa; phylum Arthropoda; class Malacostraca; order Decapoda; family Porcellanidae; genus Petrolisthes; species Petrolisthes manimaculis. The sequence continues at coordinate 23,070 of JAWZYT010001901.1, forward strand.
CTCGCCCACGTCTCTCCCTCCTCCTCCTCCTCCTCCTTCTTTTCTCATCTGCCTCTCCTCTCCCTCCTTCTCCTCTCGCCTACCTCTCTCCCTCCTCCTCTTTCTTTTCTCATCTGCCTCTCCTCCTACTCCTCCAACCGACTACCTCTCTCCCTACTCCTCCTCTCATCTGCCTTTCTCCCTCCTCCTCTCGTCTGCCTCTCCTACTCTTCTTCTTCTTCCTCTCGTCTGCCTCTCCTGGTGGTGCCTTGGCCTGCCTCTTCCTGCCATCACCCCGCGCGGCGTCTTGTCCAAACAGCACCCCCTGGCCTGGCCCCCGCTGGCACCCCCTCCAACCCAGCACCACCACCACAAAATGGCACCCGCTCAGCCACCAACTGCACGCCCCCCCCCCCTCCCCCAAACACACACACACACACACACACACACCCACACCACTATATCTGCCCTTCTTTTTCTTCATAATTCTTTTGTAATCTCCGTCTCTCCCATTTTTCATTTTTACCCTTTTCTCTGGCCTTCCTTTATTTCCTTCCTCCCATATTTTTTTTTGTTTCCCACGAACCCACACCATCCTGGACACTAATTAGGATAACCAAAAATATAAGCTTTAATGATCCGTACGTTCATCCTTCGGTTTCACTCTATACTCATTTTTCCTGACATGATCCACGTCCACTTCTTTTCTCCTGACAAGCGACGGGAAATGTTTAGTCACGGTGTCACCTTGTTTGTTTGGAGACGAGACAGACAAAAGTTTTCGCAAGGTTTTGTCAGTGGTGGTAAATTCGGCATTATTTTTATTTCTTCTTCTGTGTGTGTGGTGAGTGGCACTGGCACTGGCACTGGAGGCAGGAGGTAGGCACGGCGACTGACGGCTGCTGGGGTGCATGGCTCGTGTCAGCATCTCAGAATATTGGAGGTATAGGAGTCCTTCAAATATGGCCACGAAACACCATCTATATGGAAGGAGATTGTTTCGAGGCATAGTCAGGAGGAATCAGAAGCCTCCAATTCTCGTTCACGATCACGGGGTCCTTAACTGTAATCATGGATGATATCTATTTCTCTCCCCTATCAGAATGGGTCGTGGTAACCTCAAGACATCTTTCCTTCCTCCTTAACTCTATTGTCTTAATGACTCTCACGGATCCATACATGTAAATATTCACGTCAGTCTATAGATTTTACTTCTTGATCGTGGATTTGTCACTGATCTCGCCTTATAACGACTGGCCTGGGGGTCTGAGCGAAGTGGGGGAGGGGGGAGGGGAACAGGACGAACGAGCGAAGTAGGGGGACGTCCTTATTAATAGAGAACAGGACGTAATCAGCCAGGCTTATAGTAGTAGCATCTATCCTATTACCAAGCATCCTGACCCTCACCTCACCTCACCTCACCTCATCTCACCTCACCTTGCTATACTTTGCTATGAGGCAGAGTTGGTACAGCCCAAATTCCATAACCATCAAGGGTATCGTAATATACACTAAAGTTTTAAATCCAGTAATGTCAATGGACAGTGAGTTGAAAATACAAGGATGCAGCATCTAACTATAACCAAGCTTCCTAACCCTTCGTCTCGTCTCTCCCTGATTAAGGTGGATGGAGGAAGAGGTTGCACAGCCCCTTATATATACTGAAAAAAAAAAGTGTCATCGCACACCCTGAGGATCTGAAGCTCGTGGGTAGAAATCATAGCTGGTGGGTGTTTTTTTTTTTTAATAATGCTATACATATAACGTTTGTCACGATATTATACTGTACGGTAGACCCACTATAAATGTTTATGTAGAGTATGAAAGACAAGTGCAATTCAAATATAAGTTTCTGGAGTAACAGTAGTTTAAGGATTCTGTCATTAACGCTTAAAACAACAACGACTTGGGTGCACCTATATATAATTATGTTGACTATAAAAAGAAAAGTGCATTTACGAGTTTCTTAATATGAAAACAACAACAACAACAACAGAGTACAATAGTGAGGTACAAAAATACACCGTAGGTTTGACCCACTTAATTAATCTGTCGTGTGTATCTAAGAATTCTGAATTATTATCACACTACAGTACGGTACGTGTATTGTTTGTGTATCTTCGTATATATTATGTATTGTTCCTGTATCTATTGTTGTTGTTAATGATGATGTATGCACGTGTGGATTATATATGGTTTGTGATACATGACTGACTGTGTGTTGTGTCAGTGGCTCTTATAATATGTGTACATGTGTTTATTATTTGTTATGGTTCGATACACGTATAATGTTGTATCTGTATGTACGAGTTGTTGTGTTGTGTCTTTGGATGTATATATATAAGTTGTGTTTTGTTGTTGTTGTTGCTGTTGTTGTTGTTGTTTATATGAGTTGTATTGTGTCTTTGGGTGCATATATATGAGTTGTGTGTTGTTGTTGTTGTAGCTGTGGTTGTTTATATATATATTGTGCTAGTGTTGTTGATTGTATATTATATAATTAGTAGTGTGTTGTTGTTGTTGCTGCTGTTTATATATGAGTTATATTGCTATTGTGTTGTTGTTATTGTGTGTCGTCTCGAGGGTACTGGATAATAATATCACCCTATATACAATCAATAGGATAAGACAAGAAAGGCCACTAATTAATATCCTCTCTATACCTGTGTGTGTGTGTGTGTGTGTGTGTGTGTGTGTGTGTGTGTGTGTGTGTGTGTGTGTGTGTGTGTGTGTGTGTGTGTGTGTGTGTGTGTGTGTGTGTGTGTGTGTGTGTGTGTGTGTGACAGGGTAGGGGTATGGGGGCCAGGAGGAGAAGAGGAGGATGGGCCCCGTACTACTATTACTATTACTACTACTACTACTACTATCGATGTTGTTGTTGTTGTTGTTGTTGTTGTAGTTGTTGTTGATATGAGGTTACCATGACAACTAGAGGGAGTACCGCCGCCTGGACACCCGCTGCCGTCATTTGTCCACCATTCACAGCACACAATGGTTCATCCCGGCACTTGATAAACCATTCCCTCCCTCACTCCCTCCCCCTCACTCCCTCACTACCACACACCTTTTACTCCCCCTCCCTACACACACACACACACACCTCTCAACACCAGCCATCCAGGGACTTGACAATGTAAGGTACTGTACAACTCAACTCATTCACCACCTTCACCTCTCTCTCTCTCTCTCTCTCTCTCTCTCTCTCTCTCTCTCTCTCTCACGCATGCAATAATTTTGGAGGTGCGTGGTTCACCCTTACTATAGAGGTGGGCCAAATGTATAAAGTTTAATCCCATATGAATCACTGCAGAGGTTAAAAAAATACTGACACTCAAAATAAAAGTACTGTATGAAGAGAGAGAGAGAGAGAGAGAGAGAGAGAGAGAGAGAGAGAGAGAGAGAGAGAGAGAGTATAGAAGGACTATTTTAGTAATGTTGGTGGTGATGGTATTGGTAGTAGTGTTGGTGGTGGCAGTGGTGGTGGTGTTGGTGGTGGTGGTAGTAGTGATTTGTTGAGAGGCAATGCATGATAGTGATTAACAGCAGTGATGGTGATGGTGATGGTGACAAGTGATGGCTGTAACTGTTGAACTGTTCGCTAAGGTACACTACCCAAGATGATGATGATGAATGACTACGTGTGCTTGTAAAACGTAGAGGAGGTGGTGGTGGTGATGGTGATGGTGGTGGTGGTGATGTTGGTGGAAAAGGTGTTCGTGGTGGTGGTATTGGTGGAGGTGGTGGTAGAGGTGGAGGTGGTGGTGGTGGTGATGATGATAAACTACAGATGTGCGTCAACCGAGTCTGAGAAATAAGCTTATCACGGAACTACAATCACAACAACAAGAAAAATGACACCTAGACTATATAGTATTGTCACAGCTACTACAACTTTACTTTTGAAGATGTAGGTAATGTTTTATTTTTTTTATTTTGTTTTTTCGAAGGTATACAAAAAAACTATACATACATACACTCGCTGACCATAAAACCTAGCCCAGGCACCTGAGACGAAACCCGAGATCTGGAGCAGGTGCATGGTTTCTGGATGACAGCCCACCCAAAGCCTGTATTGGTTCGATATGATTGTGTGTGGCCTAGTGATGGTTTGGGTGAGCTGTCGTCCAGAAACCTCCTGCTTCGACTCAAATGGGTTAGATTTTATAAGGTCAGCGAGTATACAAGAATATTTTATCGAACCATGCCACGTAAAACAAACTCTTATATATATACATACATACATACATACATATATACGTCCTTTTTTGTTATAGAGTGCTCCTGTTTTATTACTGCCTTTCCCTCCCTCCCTTCCTTCTGCTCTCCTCATCTTCCATTCCACTTCTATCTCCTGCCTTCTCTCTTTTGCTGTCTCATATATATACACTTCCAGATCTTATTCTATTCCTGCCTCCTCAGAATCTCCCTTCCTCAATTCCTAGTCCTTTTGTTCCTCTCCTTCCTTCCTTCTTTCCTTCCTGTGTAGGAGCTAAAACAATGGTAGTCGTGAAGAGAGAACGTTAAGAAGGGAATGAAGAAAAGAGGAGATTGATGGCAAGAAAGGAAAGGGTTGTGGTGAGTGATAAAAAAATGTATACAGAGAGAGAGAGAGAGAGAGAGAGAGAGAGAGAGAGGGGTGGGAGGGTGGGACTTTTGTATGTGTGTGTACGTAAGAGAATATATATGTAAGGAATTCTGATGGTATTTAAAATGCATGGATGAAAAAAAAAAGATAGAGGAATAAAGACTTGACAGATGATGGATGCATGAGGATAGGAATGGCAATGAGAGGGTGACATAGGAAAAAAAATGGAAATAGGGATGATAATAATAATAGGGATACGAATGAGTTGAGAATAAAAAGTAACAGTAGAAGAAAAATAGGGATGATAATAATAATAGGTATACGACTGAGTTGAGGATAAAAAGTAACAATAAAAGAAACAGCTACGAACAGAGAGATAGGAATAGCAACAGGAATTGAAATGGGTAGAGAAACAAAGATAGAACAGAGACAGGGGTGGGTGGGTTAGGAAGGTGGTGAGGGGCGGGGGCGGGAAGGAGTTAGGGGGTGCGGTGGGGGCGGGGGCGTGAGGGGGCTAGGGGGGGTTGAGGGCATACATTAGCCTCCCCTGTGATGGACTGGCCTTACTGAGCCTCGCAGCGGGGCGCCATTTTGGGCGGCCCTGGGAAGCTCGCGCCCGCCATCTTTGTTTTGTAGGGACTGTCTGGCTACCTGTACATCCCACCCCATCCCCGCCCATCCACACCCACACATATATACATCTTATACTTCCCTACAATTTTCTTCCTCTCTATCCATCTTTCATCCATGCAGCCTCCATCACCCACCCTAGTATTTATCTATCCATCCATCCATCCATTCATCCGTCCTTCACTTCTGTCTAACTCATCTATTACCCATTTCTGTTCACTTCTCAACCAACCCTTATGTATTCCTCACCTCTATAGGTCATGTATGTATGTATGTATGTATGTATATGTATGTATGTATGTTTATTCTTTACTCACTCTTCATTCATCATTCATTTATATCATTTCTTTTCTGTCTCAACTTTTACTCAATTCTTATCCAGTCCTGTCTATAGTTCTCACACACACAAAAAAAAAATATCGTAGTTTTTTATACACATATTTCTCTCTCTGTCTCTGTCTCTATCTGTCTGTCTGTGTCTGTCTCTCTCTCTCTCTCTCTTTGTCTCTGTCTGTCTCTTTCTCTCTCTCTCACACACACACACACACACACATACGGGGATCTGCGCCCCTCACACACACCGTAATGTATCAACTCTCCCGCTGCCTTTCATCGATCCTCCTTCACAGTGTGTATCGGGATGGACACAATCTTTTGGCCACATAACCTTCCTTCCTTCGTTTATTTTTTTTTAGGTTTACTTTACTTTTTTCCTTGGCTCAGATTTTCCTTCTTTTCTCTTTCTTTCTTTTTTTCTCTCTCTCACGTAGCCTCTGTCTCACTTCCCCGTCTACCTTTCAAACCCCTCCGTCTCCTACTCCTGCTCCTCCTCCTTCTCTTCCACCTCCTCCTCCTCCTCCTTCTATTCCACATCCTCCTTCTCTTCCTTCCACCTCCTCCTCCTCCTTCTATTCCACGTCATCCTCCTGTTCCACCTCCTCCTTCTCCTTATTCTTCATCTCTTCTATTTTTTCTTTCTCCACCACCACCACCTCCTCCTCCTTTTTCTTCATCTCTTTTTATTTTCTTTCTCCACCACCACCTCCTCCTCTTTCTTTTTCTTCATCTCTTCTTTTTTTTTCTTTCCCCACCACCACCTCCTCCTCCTTATTCTTCATCTCTTCTTATTTTCTTTCTCCACCACCACCTCGTACCACCTCGTTCTCCTTTTTCTTCATCTCTTCTTTTTTTTTCTTTCCCCACCACCTCCTCGTACCACCTCGTTCTCCTTTTTCTTCATCTCTTCTTATTTTCTTTCTCCACCACCACCTCCTCCTCTTTCTTGTTCTCGTCGTTTGTTTTTTCTTCTCCTTCCTTGTGCCAGCCTCCTGAGTTATACGGCTATTAATCAATCATGATGGTTTTATTAATCATAAACCACTCCATCACACTGACCATTATGGCTGGGCCTAATGGAACGTGCCGCCCACACGCTCCTTAAGGGCCCTGTGATCGTGTATGAAAAGTGGAGGCTACTGATTCCTCCTAACCATGCCACGAAACAAGCTCCTTCCATATAGGTGGTGTTTCGTGGCAATATTTGAAGGACTCGTTTGTCTCCAATTTTCTGACTACATCACAGGGTCCCTTAAAGGCCTGCTTCACCCAACACTGGCTATAGGTCTCCATTTCTTTATTAGCATACAATATGTAGTTTATCGGAGAACAAGTATGTGTTGGTACGAGTTGGTATTTGTTGGTGTTTGTGTTGGTGTTTGTTGGTATGTGTTGGTACTATAGTCTGTTTAAAACTTGTGTTCCGCTGGCCTCTTATGCTTAGATAGATAGAAATAGATAGATAGATAGATAGATAGACAGATAAGAGATAAATAGAAATAGAGACAAATAGAGATAGATAGAAATATATAGATAGAAATAGAGACAGATAGATAGAGGAAAATGGAACACAAGTTTTGAACAGAGTATAGTTGGTGTGTGTTGGTATATGTTGGTATGTGTTGGTATGTGTTGGCAGGCTGACTTGAGTGTGTTGGTGTGTGTCGGTATGAGTTGGCAGGCTGACTGGGGTGTGTTGGTGTGTGTTGGTATGTGTTGGCAGGCTGACTATAGTACCATACAGGCCTACCCAACGTAATGGACCTCTGGGTTTTTTAGTAATTTGGTTAGGTCTATACTGGGGAAGGGGTCGGCAGGGGGCGCTTTGAGGGGTGTTATGGGTTACGGCTGGAGTGGGGGGGGGGGGCAGCGTGGGAGGGGAGTAGTGGTAGTAGGGAGCTGTAAGGGGAGTGTTATGGGTTACGGCTGGAGTGGAGGGAGAGAGGGAGAGAGGGAGATGAGTGGGAGTGATGAGAGGGAGGAGGAGTAAAACAATAATTTCTCTGATGACGGGAGTTAGGAGTGAGAAAACAGACCGTGCCCAAGAATCATGAAGAAAGATGAGGATTTTATCTTATGGGAAGAGAGCGTCTATAGGAATGGATATGATGGGAGGAAAAATCGACGGCCAGCAGGGAAAAAACAGAGAAAGAAACAGAAAGAGAGAAACGGGGTGAAGATCAGCAAAGAGAGAAAGAGAAAAAAAACAAGGGATAAGGCAAGCAGAGAGAGAAAAGAAGAGGAGAAAGAGGGAGATAAATATGATGAAAAAATTGGGTCAGAAGTAAGGGAAACAGGGAGACACAGCGAGAGAAAAAAGAGTGCCTTGCAAACTCGAAATAAGACAAGAATGCCAGCGTCTTGAAATGATGACAATGGAAGAGAAAACAAAGGAGGTACAGTATGATACAAGGAGGTTTAATACTTAACTTCCTTGGTATGATATCAGTAAGGGCATAGAAACGGAGAGGGGGTGGGGGCAGAAGGGAAAGGGTGAGGTGAGGAGACGACGGTGTTAAAGGGAAGGGTGAATGAAGAATGGGAATGGAGGGAAGGGACCAGGAATGAAAAAAAAAAATGAAAAATGAAAAATGAAGTAAGGAAGGATAGAAGAAAGGGGTGAAGAAAGTAGAAGATGGCAGAGGGAAAGAGAATAGATGAAAGAAAGGGAACTAAATAGGGGAAATACTCCATATCTTCCTCTGTTCCCTTTCTTCCCTAAGCTTCCCTGACCTTTCTTTATGACCCTTTTCCACTTTCTCTCTCATCTCCTCATATTATTCCCTCCTCTTTACTCCCCTCCTTCCTTTCCCTGTGCCCTTCATTCCCCTCCTCGTATCCCCTCCCTTTGCTCCCCCTTCCTTTCCCTGTGCCCCTCATTCCCCTCCTCGTATCCCCTCCATTTACTCCCCTTCCCTCACCCACCCACCCCAGTCCCATACATCACTCCCTACCCCCCAAAACCCCAGTCAGCTTTCCCTTGCCCTGATGCTGAAATGGTGAGAGAAGGAATGTTGTGATAGACTGGTGGTGGAGATAGATAGTAGGGGGTAATGGTGTGATAGTATATATGGTGTTGGAATTTGGTGGTGGTGAGACAGTGGTGTATATAGTGTGGTCCATGGTAGTAAAAATATAATGATCATAAATAAAGAGTGATTGTGATAGTGTGTGATAGTGAAAAGACGAAGTGATGGTGTAGAAATGAGAGAATGTGAGCGGTGATGATGGTTAAAATACAGTGATGCTTTTAACACACACACACACACACACACACACAATATTCATACAGTACATACAATCGTAAACAAACAAACACACACACACACACACACACACACACACACACACACTAAACATGAACCAACATAAAATAAAAATTCGATAACCAAAACGTACGAGAGGCTGTGAGTGAGAGACAGTGGAGTTGGTGGTGGAGAGACAAGGGTTGAAGTGGGAGGGGTAAGGGTGGGTGGGGGGGGGGGGAGTGGAGTGATGGGGGGGGGGTGCACCATCCATCATGATTACCTTATCACCATAAAGGGGCAGACGTTGGCCTCCCTCTCCTCTCTTCTCCTCCCCTCGTCCCTTCATCTCACACAACCAACCCCTTCCTTTCCTTCACTTCTCCATGCAACCCCTTACTCTCTCCACTCTTTTCATTTCTTCTAATTTTTACTAGTACTTGTTGCTCCCTCTCTCTCTCTCTCTCTCTCTCTCTCTCTCTCTCTCTCTCTCTCTCATATAATATCCTTTCAAGAATCCTACTGACGACAAACCGGACATTCACAACATGCAATGAGAAATACTTTGAATACAAACAACACTATACAGGTTCTCTGGTCCTGACAATGCCACCCACAAGTCGAGTATATAAAAAAAAAAAAATACAGTATAGATGTGTTTCTCTGTCTCAATTATACTACTAAGATAATCCACGGTCCTTAAATTAGGTGAGATTCTGTTTTTGATAAATTAGAAGGTCTCTGCTGATTCCTTCAAACTATGCCATGAAACAGATCTCCTATTAGTACCATTGTGGGGGTCTGTTTTCTGGTATAGTTAGGAGGAATTAGTAGCCTTCCAATTTGCCAACAAGTGGATGGTCTCACCTTACTCTGACATGTTGATCATCTCGTAGTTGCCGGCAGAGCGTATAGGTTAGTCATTCCACTCTGTTTCCGTCATGCACTCATCATGAAGCAAGAGCACGTTTGTCTGGTACACACACACACACACACACACACACACACACACACACACACACACACACACACACACACACACACACACCTTCCCTTCCTCTGTCACAAGCCACACACACACACACCTGCATTCCTCCTCTGTCTTATATACCTGTCTTCGGTTTTTTTATCACTCTTTCCTCCTCTTCCACCAGACACGTCCTCCTTCTCTTCCTACTACTTCACTCGCTAACCATACATACTCGCCTCATCCTCTTCCTCAAACATTATAGTCCCCTTACTAATCCTTTCTCATATATATAATACTATTAATATCATGTTCTTGTTTCCTATAGTTTAATCAAAAGCAGTGTATTTTTTTTCAGTACGCACTCTCGTTCTTTGTCAATTTCTTTCCTTTTGTTTTCCTTCTTCAATTTATCAACTCTCTTTTAACTTCACTATCACTATTCACGTCCTCCTTCTCTTCCAACTATTTCATTTGTTGCTCCTCCTCCTCATCTTCCTCCTTCTCCCAACCTCTTCTACTCCTTTTCTTCCACCTCCTCCCCCTTCTCCTACTCCTCTTCCTCATCCCTCTCTCCTCTCTTTTCCTCTTCTTCTTCATCTATCTCCCCCATTTTCTACTCCTCTTCCTCATCCCTCTCTCCCTCATTTTCCTCTTCTTTCTCAACATTCTCCCCGATTTTCTACTCTTCCTTATCTTCCCCTACCTTCCCCTTCCCTCATCTTCCTCTTCCTCCTCTTCCCTCATCTTCCTCTTCCCTCTCCCCCTTACCTCTACCTTCCTCTTGCCTTTCATGTCGGCGTCAGCACTCCGGTAGAGGGTGAGAGACGCTAGACATTACGCATTCAGGCCCTCCCACTGACGCTTTAATTGGAACAAGCGCCTCCTCCCGCCTCTCACCCAACTCTCCTGCTCTCTCACCCAACTCTCCCGCCTCTCTCACCCGCTTCTTACCCAACTCTTACCTCTATCTTAACCCACTCTTACCCTTCCCTACCATACTCTCACCCACATCTTACTTGACTCTTTACTACATACATCTTACCTGTTTCTTACCTGTCTCTTAACCAACTTTTACATGTATCATACCAGATTTTTACTTGTACTTCTATCGAACTCTAACTCTATTCTTACCTGACTCTTATCCTCATCTTACCTAAAGGAGAGAGAGAGAGAGAGAGAGAGAGAGAGAGAGAGAGAGAGAGAGAGAGAGAGAGAGAGAGAGAGAGAGAGAGAAGGAGAGTAGTGAAGGCAGCATGGGTCTATGGACAGTATAGTTAACGTCAAAATTACAATCCACATAAGAGTGACACAAATCACACATAGACAATTTGTTTTCATGGACTCTTACGACACTTTTGCTATGATGAGTGGGATCCTACATGCTGTCTATTTATTTCAACCTTTTTATAAGAAACTGCTTTTTACAGTATCATGTGGTCAAAAAAATCCCCTTCTTTTAATGCTGTAGGAAAATTGTTTTTTTTTACTTTAGTCTTCCCCCATGTATGTATGTATACATAAAAACCTATGCAGGGAAATGTAAGGTTTTTCCATTTAGCAACAAGTGAATTCAGGCATACAGAGAATTGATACAATATCCTGTACACACACACACACACACTCACACACACACACACACACACACACACACACACACACACACTTGATCACACTAAAACGCTGTTCTTTCATAGACCACTACCAGTATACATGATTGTGGTGGTCTGAATAACACACACACACACACACACACACACACACACACACAGGTAGGTTCAGCTCTGTTGCTTCGGTGAGTGTGTTTTTAATTTATTGTCCCATTCATTACCACAAAGCTTTTTCTTCTCATGGCAAATTCGGCATCCGTTTGAAGATCTATGAGGGTCGCAGAGTTCCAAGTTGCTCACGGCACAGGGAACAACATAATATAGATTTTACTTCTCCGGGAAAAGATACGAGTTCATGTATCATATAATTGTACAGATTGGGTTTAAGTAAAGGGGAAGTATATAGTGTTGGTAATTCTGGAGCTAATTATTCCTCCATGCTACTCGAAGAAACAGGCCATAGATACTTTTGTCATTTTAGTCCAGTCTCCAGGCCGATTTTGGAGGAATCAAGGCGCTCTAATGTTCCAAAAGTGTATTAACCCCTAAAGTTGTGGAATGAAAATGAGTTGAACTGTGATGGGGTCAATGAGTTTGATTGAGGTATGTTGCTAAGCTTAAGGGGAGAGTAAACATTTGATAGATTGGAGTGCCTTGATTCCTCCAAAGTATGCCAGGAAACAGACCCAGATGAAGAAAAATAATGGTATCCTGTTGCCTGGAATAGTTTGGAGGAATCATAATCTCCAAAAATGTCAAAACTATACCCTCCCCTTAACATGGGTCACAGGAGGTTAGATCAGGTCATAATTTTTAGGTCAAGTCAAGGTAGTTTAAGTCAATTTGTTTTACAGCAATATACTTAATGCAACCTTAAGTTATATTAGGTGAAGTTAGATCATATCACACCAGAGGTAAGGGGGATAGGGGATACACTTTTGGTTCAATAGAGTCCCTTGATTCCTCCAAAGTATGCCAGGCAACAGGACCACGTTAACAACAATAATGGTGGACTGTTACTTGGAATAGTTTGTTGACATCAACCTCCTCAAAAAAAAAAAAAAAAAAAAAAATCTACAAACCTGAGAAAATGAAGAAACACCAGATAAAAGAATACCATTAAGACCAGATACCATAACCCTACCATTACCATCAGATACCAGAATTCTACCACGATGACCAGATAAGATACCAGAATTTTACCACTCCGACGAGATACCAGAATTTTACCACTACCACTAAGACCCGATACCAAAATATTATTCTACTACTAAGACCAGATACCAGAACTCTACCACTACCACACAGACCAGATAGGAGAACCGTACCACTCACTCCCTCGTCCCTGTACCATGAAGGACTTGGGAATAAACACCATAGGGCCACCCACCGTCGGTCTTTTGGCTGTGAACTCAATGGGTGACGGTCGGTGGTCGGAGGTATAAGAAAGAACATCGGTATCCCAGGCAGAGAACTAAGAAGAGCAGAAGCTATGTATGTGTGTGTATGTAAAGGGTTGACTGACTCTCACTCGGAAAATTAAATCATTGTCGTATCTGCTCCTTTTGCTGCCTTCCCCATCCCCTCCTTCTTGTTCTTCTTCCTCGTACACACAACACAGTACCATCTTCTTCTGTCCCCCTCCTCCCCTCTTCTTTTTCCCCCCACCCCCTTTTTCCCTCTTCCTCGTAATCACAGACAGTACCATCTTCTTCTGCTCCTCTTTCACTCACAGACAATATCACCTTTTTCTTTCCCTACCACACACAGACACTCACTCTCGTATTATGTCCCTTCCCCAAACACAGAATTCCATCATCCCCCTCACAGACACAGTACTATTACCTTCTGTAACCCTCAACACAGTATCACCTTCTTCTATAACCCTCCTATACAGTATCACCTTCTATAACCCTCCTACATAGTCCTACAGAAGTGAAAAAGCTCCCCCACATACCCATCACATCATAGCCTGCTTGGACAACAACGTATACATACATATTATAAACCCACTAACCTCAGTATTCCTTGGACATCGAGTTGGGATTATACATTTCCAAAGATCGACCATCGGTTGGAGTAACTGTGAAGGGGTTTGTGGTGGCTGTAGTTGTTTTCAAACCCCGCCGTCTGGTTCTCTGAAAAGAAAAGTGACAGAATTAGGTCTTACACTTTGGGGTCCATGGTGCTACAATCCTTCGTGTCTGTCTATGAATAATGTCAAAACTTTCGTAAACACAATAGACACTTCAAGGCTCGGATGAAACCTACGTAGTCTTTTAAATGCACTTTTTTTTTTTTTAGTAGTCTTTTTTTAGCACGGTGTTGGTACGAGTATATAATGGTGCAAATAATTCCTCCAAACTATTCTAAACAACAGACCACCATTACTTTAGTGAACCTGGTCTTGTTTCCCGGTATACTTTAGAGTCATCAAGGCACTCCAATGTACCAAACGTATAATATCCCCTTAGCATCATATTTTGTGCCTCATGAGAACAACTGCACACTTTTTTCTGGAGTTGCGAAGATACTGAAGTGTAAAAAAATCCGAGAGTCTGCAGGAGGTCGATTCGGTCCATGTGAACGCCTTTCTACACCAACAAAAAAATACAACCGAGATTTCTAACCGTGTGGCAAAGTAAGTTTCACCTTCCAAACTCTCAGACTGTAGATTTTTTTTTTTTTTTTTCTAAGTGGTGATCAGGCATCCATTTTATAGCTTTACTGTATATTTTATCACAAGTAAACAATAGAGGCAAACATACAAATACATGATGGTGAATACTGTCCCATTTCATTGTATAAATAACATGATGTAAAAAATCGCTATCCAAAATTAAAAAAACGTATTCAGAGCTTGTTGAAGTTTCGAATCGACTGACTAATTACATCACTGAAGTTTAGACCAGAACGAATGACAATATACCGTAGGTGCTTTGATGAAGGCTATTTTGTTCTCCAACTTCACTTTCTTTCGTCCTGCAGTCAACTTGTTACTTTCCTTTCCCTCTTATAATTATCGTCTGTTCTTCACCATCCCTTCTTCTTCCTCCTTCTTCTCCTCCTCCTCCTCCTCCTCCTCCTCCTCCTCCTCTTCTTCTTCCTCTTCCTCTTCCTCCTCCTCCTCTTCCTCTTCCTCCTCCTCCTCCTCCTCCTCCTTCTTCATTTTTTATCTCCTTCTTCACGGAATACTTCTCCCTTCGTATAATTTTCCACTTTACAATTCCTCTTCCCTCATTACGTTCCTCAATCATAGTCCTTCAATTCTAAAATATCTCATCTTCCTTATTACTTCTTCCCATTAGTTTCATTTCTTATTCTTTCGTTGCCTATCCCTCCTTCACTTTTCCACCTGTATCTCTCTCTTCACTGTCTTCTTCCCTCTCCATCATTTTCTCCATCCTCCATCCTTCCCCATTATGCTAATACGTGTCTCTTCCTTCTCTCCCTCCCCTCCATCATCATCAATCTATTCCTCCATCCCTCATCATCATCATCATCATCATCATCATAGGTATCTCCTCACTTTCTCCTCCCCTTCATTATCATTTTATCATCATCATCGTCATCGAACTACTCCAACATTTACCCATCATCATCTACCGTCACCATCACCCCTTTCACCACTTCACATCATCCCTATCTTCTACTCTTCACCCCATCATCACCATTATCTTATACCTTCTCCACTATACTCCCCTTTCACAACACATCATCTCCATCTACTACCATCCACTTACTTACCTACTACCATCCATCAACCTACCTACTACCATCCATCCACCTACCTATATATTACCATCCATCTACCTACCTACCCACTACCATCCACCTATAAAAAAAAAAATACCTAACTACCCACTACCATCCACCTACCTACCATCTACAACCAACCACTCGTCCCATCCACCACATCAACCCCATCTATATCCCCCTCCTCCCCCACCCACCACCACCACAATCGCCATCTACCTCCCCCTCCTTCTCCACCCACCAATACCATCTACCTCCCCCTCCTTCCCCACCCACCACCACCATCATCACCATCTACCTCCCCCTCCTTCCCCACCCACCACCACAATCGCCATCTACCTCCCCCTCCTTCTCCACCCACCAATACCATCTACCTCCCCCTCCTTCCCCACCCACCACCACCACCACCATCTACACCCCCCCCCCATGCCCCTAAAGGCGACCCCCTACGGCCCGGGTTGACCTTACTTAACCTCCGAGCTGGGGGCCATCACTGACTGAGGCCCCGGACACCAGTTAGTCTCTTACCTCTCTCTCTCTCTTTCTTTCTTTCTTTCTCTTTCTTTTTCTCTGTTTGTCTCTCTGTTTGTTTTGTATTTGTCTCTCTGTCTGTTTTGTCTCTTACTACTCTCTCTTTATTTTTTTTCTGTGTCTGTTTGTCTGTGTCTCTCTTTCTCTGTCTGTTTTTCTGTTTGTTTGTATGTCTCTTACCTTCCTTTCATCTCTCTCTCTCTCTTACCTTCCCTGCCTCCATTCCTCTCTTTATTTCTTTCCTTTTCTATGTCTGTTATATCTCTACCTCTGTCAGTTTTGACTTTTACCTCTCTCTCTTTCTCTGTCTGTCTCTCTGTCTTCGTCTCTGTCCATTTATCTGTCTGTTTACCTGTCTCTCTTTATCGCTGCTCTTTCTTTTTATATGTATCACTTTTTGTTCCTCTTATATCCAGCATGCGTCTTCCTTTTCTCTCTCTCGTTCTTTTCCCTCCCTCATATAGAAGGCTTGCTGGTATCCTTTCCTTGTTTCCCTTTCTTCGTTACTCTCTCAGTTTATTTGTTTACCATTTTCATTTATCTATATTATTGTTCCCTGCTTCCCTTAGTCCTTATCACTCCATGAAATATTATATTCGTGGATTAGGTCATTTTAATAATTACATGCTAAAGAACCACATCCTTATTCTCTCTGCGTATGGTACTCATAAACAAAATAAAAGTTTCACACACAAACAACACTTCAAATGTTGTAAATCAGTATCAGATGCATCTTCTGATACTAATAATATATAGGTGTGGTGGTTTGGTTGTCAGTGAGGTTCGTAATATCAGACACAAAGACGACACCAACTTGCATCTTGTTATTATATCCTAAACCTGAACATCATCCATTTCACATGTACGTATTATAATTCACCCAAACATCTTTTATTTCACCTGGACATCTTTTCTTTCATCTGGACATCTTATATTTCACCCAAACATTTTCTACTTCACCCAAAAATCTTTCCTTTCACCTGGACATCTATTTTTTCACCCAAACATCTTTTCTTTCACCCAAACATCTTTCTTTTCACTTGGACATCTTTTAATACACCTGAACCCTTGATCCCATAAAGCTGTATCAACAACAAATAAAAACTCAGTAAAAGGCACATAAACAATAATTATAAGTCAACGTAAAAAAGATGAAAAAAAAAACAAATCTAAGTTTTGTCTGAGTGCATGACTGTGTGTTCGTAGCAGAAGGTTCTAGTCCTGGTAAAACTATACGTGGTTATTTATCCCAATATTTATGATAGCTAATGTAACCCAGTGTAAATAATAATAGAGGTGGTGTAATAAAGTGTCAGGTGGGACGGTCCAAGGGCAAGGGTGGTGGTACCTGAGCTGACAACCCTAATATATTCCCGGTAAAATATGCTTAATAAATATGTGGTGGTGGTGGTGGTGGTGTGGGTGGTTGGTGATGGTGTTGGTGTTGGTGGTGGGTGTGTAGTGGTTGTAGTGGTGGTGGTTGTGGTGGTGTGGGTGTGGTTGTGGTGTGGTGAAACTGGTAGTGATGGTGAAGATAGCGGTGGTAGTGATGGTGGAGATAGTGGTGGTGGTGGTAGTGGTGGTGATAGTTATGATGTTGATTTTAATGGTTGTGTAGAAGGTTGTGGTGAATCGGGTAGTGGTAGTGGTGATATATATGACAATGGTTATGAAGCGAAAAAATGAACTGACAGACTAACTAACTAGATCATGTTGCTTGGAATAACTGGGAAGAATCAGTTACTCAAGAAACCCACTTAAATAATGAATTACTACGACTATATAATTGCTACGACTACATATATAATTTCTACGACTATATAATTGCTACGACTATATTATAATTGCTACGACTATATAATTACCACGACTATATTATTTTGATCAACACAAATCTGGTATAAAACGTCCGAGTAAATTTTCAGTCCAGCATTTACACTCATCATATTATTAGGTACCTCTGCAGTACAAAATATATATAGTATAGTATAGATATCTGGCAACCCATATATTATACAACACTCGAAACTATAGGCAAGTGTATAGAATATAGAAGAAACATTGTGGGAAGCACGAGTGAAGAAGGAAGGATGAGTAAGAGAAGATGAGGGTAAATAGGTAAGGTATTCATGGATAGATGGATGGATGGAGTGATGACGGATGAGTAAGGTAAATAAAAGTGAGGAAGAGGAGACAATGTTAAGTAAGTGTAGAGAGGGAAAGGGAAGGAGGAGGAGGTCGTGGGAGGCTAATGGTGTAGTGTTTACTTTCTTGGTGACTGCCAGCCTTAGTCACTCATAACCAACTCTCTCTCTCTCTCTCTCTCTCTCTCTCTCTCTCTCTCTCTCTCTCTCTCTCTCCATACTCACACATCTAGGCAAACAGTTTCTCTCTCTCTCTCTCTCTCTCTCTCTCTCTCTCTCTCTCTCTCTCTCTCTCTCTCTCTCTCTCTCTCTCCACATACATCTGTAACAAACTGAAGAGCATAAGAATGAAGGGGTGACACTGAATATAGGCTACCTGGGATATATTTAATAAGGTATATAATATAATATAGTGGTGATGATTGACGTATACCGGTATATACTTTACACAGAGAAGGAGGCTTTTCATTACCACCACAATAAAAAAAAATGAAGTCATAAATAAACGCAAAACAGAAATGGGAGACAAATATATGAATACGTCTCGTCCAGCCCTATTTTCATCCATCCATCCAAAGACGACGATGATGACGAAAAGGGATGAGAAGGCATACGAGGTGGTTGTAATGTAATAAATGTGTCTGGATAAGCGAGGCCACAACTCATCAAGCCGGGGGCCCCTCATAAAAGCCGTCCGTGTGTGTGTGTGTGTGTGTGTGTGTGTGTGTGTGTGTGGAGGGGGGGGGGGGAGGGAGGGGGGAGAGAAATGGTGGGGGTCCTGCTGGGTTCTCCCCCCGCCCCCTCAAACATTATCCACCTCATTGGATGCCCCTCAGACCCTTAATAGTGCCCCTGAGAGCCCCCCCCCCTCTCTTCCCCCCCCCCACACTCAACTCCCCCCTCTTAAGTAGTACCATATATACAGCGTTTGGGTAAATCTGGAGCAACTGAATCCTCCAAACAGTTCCATATCACAGGCCACCATTATTATTATTATTTTTTTTTTTTTTTTTTTTTTTTTTTTTTTTGAGGATAGTCAAGGCGCTCCAATGCATGTACAGTCACGTTCAATTGTCCTGTTAACACCTTGGAATGAAACGGCCTCGACGGTAAATTATGTGAAATACAAACCCTATTACACACATACACATATATTTTTTTCTTCTTTAATAATAATAGCCCTCAAAAGACACACACATTACAAATCGATAAAACACGCACTCAAAAGACTCACACAAAATACATAGTACACACACACACACACACACACTACAAACACATAAAATACACACACAACAAACTTACAAATAAAACACACACACACAACAAACTTACAAATAAAACACATACACACTACAATCACATAAATAAAACACATACACACTACAAACACATAAAATACACACGCATACTCCAAACACATAGAACACACACACACACTACATTAAAAAAAAAAACACACACACACACACATATTAGGTGACCGACAAACTTGAGTGAAGCAGAGTCTCAAAACCCAAACCAATTCACCTTAATACTCAGTGAACCTTTTTCGTTTCAATTCACTATAGTGCTAATGTAAGGGGTAAAGTACAGTATTGGTAAATCTGGAGCAATTGATTCCTCCAAACTAATCCAAGCAACAACAGGCCACCCTTATTTTTTGTTAATCAGGTCCTGTTTCCTAGCATACTTTGGAGGAATCAAGGCGCACCAATTTTCATACACGATCACAGGGTCCATAATTAAGGGTTAGTCAGTGAACATTTGGGCACTACAGTACTCAAGTTAAAACACCAGTTAAATTAATTACGTGAGATTAATGATATGCTGTAGGTTTAATCTCTCTCTCTCTCTCTCTCTCTCTCTCTCTCTCTCTCTCTCTCTCTCTCTCTCTCTCTCTCTCTCTCAGCAGCCATTGCGAGAGGCCACGCTGGGTCCACTCTGCCCCCTGGTGACAGACACGAGAAACTCACCACACCCTACTGTAGGAAATTGTGGCCAGGGAGGGATTGGTGTCCCTTTATACCCTCCATATAATAAATCGTATAAATAAACAGCATCTGTGTCACAATATATCCATCCACTTATAAAGGAGGCTATTTTAAGTTGGTTGGTAAATTGGAAGTTGGCTGATTCCTCCAAACTATGCCACGAAACAGATCCTCTATTAGTGACAGTGAGGTTATGTTTCCCTGACATAGTTTGGAGGAATCAGTCATTATATAGTCCTCCAATTTACCAACAAAACAGTCTACTCTTAATTAATTACTAGTTGTTCTTACATTAACATTTATACAAATATAATTATGGCTGGCTTGAGTAATATATCTATTATTTTTTATCATTTTATATATTATAGTTATTATCGTTGATTACAGTTCCTCAGATGGAAATAAAATGGATATGTGCTTAAAAATTTATAGTGTTAGCCAGTTTGGAGGCAAGTGATTGCTCCTAACAATTCCAATAAACAGATTGGTTTGTTTCCATACATATTTTAGAGGAATTGATTATCCCGTTTCCGTGTACCTTTGCTAGCCTGGAGCCTGGAGCCTGAAGGAGGACCGTGAGGGGGACAATTTATCCCTTTGCGTCACGCCCTGGCCTGCCTTCCCACAGATTATACGTCATGCAGGCAACCCACCAACCCACCATTATCACCTGGACCATCATTAGATGTAAAGACAGGCAACCTGAACCATACTACCGCTTTCCTGTTTATGTTACACACCTGCCTTCATTCACACAGAATACAGTAAGTACAAAAAGGTATATCCCTGCCTTCATTCACAGCCAATACAGAAAGGTATATCCCTGCCTTCATTCACACATCCAATACATTAAGAGTACAACCACTACAATATTGTTTACCCCGGCACATTTAACTCATTTAATGAATGACATTACCTCAAATTGGGGTGTAATAACACTCGGGATACATAGAGACATATTACCATTTAAGTTTATGAACTACTAAACTATGATTACGTAATAAATGTGTGCATGTCATTAACAGCACAGACACTTTGTATAATATTTAATGTGGAGTAACGACATTCTATTACAAAGTTGCTTTATCTCGATCAATGTTTGGCTTCCATAACGTGGCATCAATTGTGTAATATGGTTCTATATTTCATTACCACAAGTTTGCAGACCGATATGGCTGACAGACAACTTTTGTGTGTGACCGTTCGTGGCTGTGTGTGTGTGTAATTATGTGCGTCTGATTCTTGATATACGAGGTGCCAGAGCCCAGCCGCTCACGGGTTCCTGTTGAGGTGAGTGGTAGTGCTGGAGGGACGTTATTGGCCCTCGGGACGATAAATCATATTACTGTAAGAATCTCAACCAAAGGGGAATCATCAGTCACTGGGTTGACGCTGGTGAGGTGGTGGTAGGATACTGTACTGTATATGTGTGGCTGCTCCAGTATTGTACATGGCTGACTGCTGCTATACTCTGTCACTCCCATACCAGTATTGTAAAGGTTCTGTCTTTAATGTCAGCTTTGTCATTTGTTTACACCTGTTTTGCATTACGGTTGTGTTTTGGAAATAAAAGTTTTCTTCTTTTATATAAGACTGCCTTAAAGACGTGATTGTTATTTATATATACCTGTCTTATATAGATGTTTTGTTCATTGTATAAATGTGTTCTAATCCTGGATTTTTCATTTAGCATTATTCTACTTTAGAGTTGGTTTCGCAAAATAAATTTTAAATGCTGGTGTTATTTATTTTTATAATAGTGTACATAATCCTATAAAGTTTGCTGTTTTGTATAGCTCTGTCTTTGATGTATATAGGTATTCTACTGTGTATTCCTGTACAAAAACACTAAACAATTGATATGCATTATTATTTCGGAATAAAAGTTATATCATGACGATCGTGTATTTTGATTTTTCTTCCTTATATTTGACTCAATGCTTTACTTACTGATTATATGTGTGTATTTGATGGGAACAATGAATATTTATTAGGAGTTCAAACATACGGTAATAAATATGTAAATATGTAGTTAGGGACTATTTGTAGGGACTATAAGCATGTATAACAGAAGGAAATATACATATCCTTCTGTAATACATACTTATGATGCCTACAAACAACTATGGATATTAATATATTTAATGTTCTATAAATAGTTGTCGCAATTCCTCTTTTGGCAACTATACCTAAACTCAAGAGGAGATACAATGGCTTAGGTACTCCTGAACCTGCCTTGGAGATTTGACAGGAAGTGGTGCATTGGGTGTAGAATATTTTTAATACAACTGTACATGGCTGGCTGGCTGGCTGGCTGGCTGTTGGACCGACCTTCCTGCAGATGTCACTAGCCTGTGTGAGGGTGACAGTCACGTTCGTTAATGTACACCTCGGTATTCGAACGTCACACACATCGCTAGTGACAAACCTACATCACAACTGCATTGATATAATAACTCTCTAGCCACATATCAATGATGCCTGACGTTGAAATATGATCACCACTGATTAAAAATGATTCTGAGTCATATCGTGTGAGGCAAACCGATGAGAAACGAATCATACAAGGAAAACGACGCCAGGTTCACACCGACTCGTCCGAACACCTGAACAGTTGAAGAAACGGCAGGGGGAAAGAACCGCAATTGTAGAAACTGCTGCGAGAAAAACTAGCTCACGTCGTCCCCTTGTGAAGAATGAGATAATTGGCCGAGTGGTGTGAGCCAGAGTGGTCCAATGTTTGTACTCCCACTCGTGGTCTCATGTACAGTTGCCTCCACTAGTAACGAGCACAGCGTCTGGTGGGTTTGGTATAATTTCAGATAACATAATTATACTTTCACATAACGTCCTTATTGTGATGGATAGTTTAGGTCCCTTTATTTTATTACTATTACTATCAATAAATACACACACACAGTGGTGCCACATTTCGTCAAAACCATCGGACCCTCATGCAACTGGTATAGGAGCTAAGACTGACAACGCTGACTGTACTAGTTATAAATGCTGGTTACTGTACCATCCAAGAAAAGAAACTGACAACGCTGACTGTACTAGTTATAAATGCTGGTTACTGTACCATCCAAGAAAAGAAACTGACAACGCTGACTGTACTAGTTATAAATGCTGGCTACTGTACCATCCAAGAAAAGAAACTGACAACGCTGACTGTACTAGTTATAAATGCTGGTTACTGTACCATCCAAGAAAAGAAACTGACAATGCTGACTGTACTAGTTATAAATGCTGGCTACTGTACCATCCAAGAAAAGAAACTGACAACGCTGACTGTACTAGTTATAAATGCTGGTTACTGTACCATCCAAGAAAAGAAACTGACAACGCTGACTGTACTAGTTATAAATGCTGGTTACTGTACCATCCAAGAAAAGAAACTGACAACGCTGACTGTACTAGTTATAAATGCTGGCTACTGTACCATCCAAGAAAAGAAACTGACAACGCTGACTGTACTAGTTATAAATGCTGGTTACTGTACCATCCAAGAAATGAAACTGACAACGCTGACTGTACTAGTTATAAATGCTGGCTACTGTACCATCCAAGAAAAGAAACTGACAACGCTGACTGTACTAGTTATAAATGCTGGTTACTGTACCATCCAAGAAAAGAAACTGACAATGCTGACTGTACTAGTTATAAATGCTGGCTACTGTACCATCCAAGAAAAGAAACTGACAACGCTGACTGTACTAGTTATAAATGCTGGTTACTGTACCATCCAAGAAAAGAAACTGACAACGCTGACTGTACTAGTTATAAATGCTGGTTACTGTACCATCCAAGAAAAGAAACTGACAACGCTGACTGTACTAGTTATAAATGCTGGCTACTGTACCATCCAAGAAAAGAAACTGACAACGCTGACTGTACTAGTTATAAATGCTGGTTACTGTACCATCCAAGAAAAGAAACTGACAACGCTGACTGTACTAGTTATAAATGCTGGTTACTGTACCATCCAAGAAAAGAAACTGACAACGCTGACTGTACTAGTTATAAATGCTGGCTACTGTACCATCCAAGAAAAGAAACTGACAACGCTGACTGTACTAGTTATAAATGCTGGCTACTGTACCATCCAAGAAAAGAAACTGACAACGCTGACTGTACTAGTTATAAATGCTGGTTACTGTACCATCCAATAAAAGAAACTGACAACGCTGACTGTACTAGTTATAAATGCTGGCTACTGTACCATCCAAGAAAAGAAACTGACAACGCTGACTGTACTAGTTATAAATGCTGGCTACTGTACCATCCAAGAAAAGAAACTGACAACGCTGACTGTACTAGTTATAAATGCTGGCTACTGTACCATCCAAGAAAAATTGTCTCACCTATACTCATCAAATACTACACACTCAGACTGGGGGTAATAAGCAAATCTTAATAACAGAATATAAACTGTGCTATTAATTTAGGTGACATAGTATAATTTTGTCTTGATTCCTCTTAAGTATGTCAGGAAACAGAACCAATGGAAAAACTGTAATGGTATCCTGTTACTTGGAATACTTAAGAGGAAACAGTTGCTCCAGATTTACCTTCAACAACAACACTGTACTATATACCCCCTGAAGGACCATGTATGAAAATTGAAGACTTTTGATTCCTCCTGACCATACCACGAAACAAACTCCTTCCATTAAGTTGGAGTCGGTCTGTGGTGTTTTGTGGCAATATTTGAAGGACTCATTTATCTCCAATTATCTGACAACAGCACAGAGTCCCTTAATGACAAAAGCCACATGTACTCTTTTCCAGTAATAACAACGAATCATAACAAAACTCATTCAGTCTACACACACACACACACACACACACACACACACACACACACACACACACACACACACACACCGAGGTCTAATTAATGTTCGTTGCTTGCCAGATGTCTTCACCAAATGTTCTGAAGAAGCCAATTGTCTTTCATGGTATATCATTCTAGACTCCAGAAGGAAGGCAGTCCCTCCACAGATGACAAACCCTCCACTAAAGCAAGTTAGGTTATTTTCTCTTCCATCGTGTACTATAAGTTGGAGTCGTTCTGTGGTGTGACCCCTTCCCTTCCCTTCCCTTCCCTCCCCTTCCCTTCACTTTACTTCCCTTCACTTCACTTCACTTCACTTCATTTCCCTTCCCTTCCCTTCCCTTCCCTTCCCTTCCCTCAATACTTTATACAGTGGTTGTGTTGATGGGTTCCTGTGGCTTACCTGTGAACCTCCTCATTCGTTTTCTCTCACACACACATGTATACATACTTACTTGAACACACGCACACACACACACATGTGCATACTCACTTTGAACACACCCACACACACACACACACTTTCTTTCTCTCTCTCTCTCTCTCTCTCTCTCTCTCTCTCTCTCTCTCTCTCTCTCTCTCTCACACACACACACACACACACACAAAGTCATATAATAAATTCAACCATAAATGCATAATAATATTAATTCAAGTATTCGTTCACTATATTTCTACCACGACACAAGAGATGCCGTTTTAGGTTTATTAGTCAGTTTCCATTAGGCTATACAAGTGTGGTACCGTATAAGATTGGAGATGGGGAAAACATATGGAGAAAGAAGCATAGAGTGTGGCTGGAGGGAGAAGATGGGGGATTGGTGGAAGAGGAGGAAGCTGTGACTAAGATGAGGGTGAAGGTGGAAGTAGAGGGAAAACATCGAGGTTGGTTAAGGAAGGGGAGATTCTCTTGATGTAAATTGGAGGGCTATAGCGCATCCTTCAAACTATGCCAAGAAACAACAAATCCCCTATTTTTATAATTGAGGACGTCTGTTTTCTGGCATTGTTAGGAGGAATTGGTAGCCTTCCAATTTACCTAAAAGTGAATCTCTCCTTAAAGGATCCAGTAAAGTAGTTAGAAAATTGGAGATAAACGAGTCCTTCAAATATTACCACGAAACACCACCAATAAGGAAGAAGCTTGTTTCGTAGCATGGTTAGGAGGAATCAGAAGTCACCAATTTTCTGACTACTTCACAGGGACGTTAATGCTGGGCTGGAGGTTGAGTGTACATACATACAACCTTCACCTACACCACCAACCATCATGACCTCGTGTTTGTGGACTCATCACTCTAACCTCATTATACTTACACTATTTACAACATCACATTCCCGGGAGTTAAAAAATCTAAATTGCCTGTCATATATATTTCGCGTACCCTGCTCTGTGAAGGTGTATATAGCGTAAGCGTATTTGGTTCTCCACGAAATAGTATTCACGTTATGACAGTTATTACTATGCAAACATTATTCAGGGTTAATAAATAGGTTATTTATGTTGAAGGTGAGGACACTAATTCATCAATACACGTCAAAGTAAAGAGGGGCGGGGGGCGCAGATCCCTCCTCTATGCCAAACACGACGAGGGTGAGTTAGGGTTGTAGGAGGATAATGGCAGTGAGAATGGGGGTAGGGGTTAGTGAGTGAGGGGGTCGGGAGTATGGGGGTAGAGGTTAGTGAGTGAGGGGATAGGGAGTGAGGGGGTCGGGAGTATGGGAGTAGTGGTTAGCGAGTGAGGGGGTCGGGAGCAGCGAGTATGAGGGTAGGTGCTAGCGAGTAAGAGTAGGGGAGCAGCGAGTAATGAGTATATATTATAAGAGTGTAGGCAGGGGTTGCGAGTGAGGGGGGAGTGTGTGTGTAGGGGGCAGAGTGTGCATGTGTGAAGAGGTAGGGAGGGGAGGAGGCAGCGAATTTAGGGTAGAGGTATGAGGGAGGAAGGGAGGGAGGGAGGTATATAAGGGTGAGCAGCGAGTGGGTTTCATCAGTGTACGTACGAGGCTCCTCCACTTATTATGGAAGTGCTTCAAGTTGCCTCACCATATTATGAACAGGATCCAAGTGCCCATAAACGTGGCGGGGGTCGCGCACATCAATTAGGAGGAATTGCATCCTTTAGGGCGGGGGAACACAGGGGGTTCTGGCCTCCATGGTGATTCTCTGCTGCCTCGAGTGGGGCTTTTGTGGTGCTCTTATGAGGAGAGATTCGATCGTTTATTGGAGAGATGGTGTCATGAGTGGGGGATATAAAGGCTTTCTTACATTTCACATCAGGGATAGTACTTGTGTGTAATACGAATGATATTATCACTCCTTTTTTATTATTATTATTATTACTATAGGTAGATACCACATAAGTACACACCTTCCCTTAATTAAATGTATAGAATGAGGCGATTATAAGGGAGAGGCAACCATATAGATTATTAGGGTGACTGTTTCCTGACATCATTTGGAGGAATTAGTAGCCTCCAATTCACCCACGATATCACAACATCCCTCTACATTCCCCAGAAAGAGGTGGAGGAGGAGGAGGAAAAAGAAGAGGCGGAGGAAAAAGAGAAGGAGGAGGAGGAAGAAGAGAAGGAGGAGGAGAAAAAAGAGGAGGAAGAGAAAGAGGCGGAGGAAAAAGAGAAGGAGAAGGAAAAAGCGGAGAAAGAGGAGTAAGAGGAGGAGGAAAAAGAGAAGGAGGAAAAAGAGGATAAGGAAGAAGAAGAGGAAGAGGAAGAGGACCTATTGTGTGTGGGAAGTATGGCGTCCGTCCAAGCCTTATTCTCCTTCCCGGCAAATAATAAAACAACAGGGGTGAGTAAAAGGAGGGGAGGGGGGGAAGGGGGTCGCTGGAGGGGGGCGTCCTATATACCGCTCATCACCACTACACTTGTCTCAAAGGCTCAGGTTTCCCACACACACACACACACACACACACACGAAGATGCAAAGGTTTTCAAAGAGGGGACGGTTATCTCTCACTACAATGTCGTTGCTGGGTTTTTTTCTTTTTATTATTATTATTATTATTATTATTATTATTATTACCACTACTACTACTACTAATATTATTATTATTATCATTATTATTATTATTATTATTATTACTACTACTATTATTATTAATACTACTACTATTATTATTATTACTACTACTATAATTATTATTATTGTTTTTAAGTGGGTTGTAAGTTTTCCTGGCGTGCACGGTTAATGAGTTAGAGGAGTAGCTTTGTATGGTAAATATATAAACAGTTAGTGAGTTTGTGAAAGCACTGCAGGTTAATTGAATAAATAGAATCTACAGCTGACCAAATGAACTCAACAATAACGGTAAAGAATTCCTTCTAACGATGCCAGGAAACAGACAAAGTACCTCCACTTCAGAATAATTGTGTAGTGGGTCTGTTTTTTTTTCTTTATTTTATCAGCATTGTTTGGAGGGCGAGGTGGGCTCCATAACCAGAGAGAACACCCCCCCACCCCTCCTCCCACCCCAACTTAACCATCCGAATACACAGGTGTGAATTAATGATCCGGAACAACATCCAGTGTGGCCCTCAAAACGGAATACCTTTTGTTGAATAATATACGGACAGGACCACCAGACTCGTCCATGCATCCCTTCCCTGAGTTATGGTAATGAATGCTTTGGATGAGGAACAAAGACTTGGAGAGACAGTGCAGACGGCGGGGGGTGCATGGAGTGGGGTGGGGTGGGGCTGGATGGAGGGGGTTAGGGTAAGAAGGGTGACAGTGGCAGTGGGTCGGAAGGGAAGGAAGGGAGGGATATAAGAGATAGACCGGCAGCCCAAACCCTTGAGACACAACAAAAGAGATAACATCTGTAATCCATATTAAAGTATAGTTGTTGTCTTATAAACTATGTAATGACAACGAGGTAAACAAGCCAGACAAGACAATAGAGATGCCTGAGTTTTGGTTTTCAAATAAGTGTAAGTGATGAGGGAATCATTATTCAGAGATCAGAGACAACTGGTTCCTCCAACTCGTGGGAGGAAACATCTCCTGCCTGGTGTAGATACACCGGGAGGTCTAGGGGGAGGCTCCGGTGCACGCTGGGGACCACAAAGGGAAGACCCCAGCCTCCACCTCCCTCAGATCTTCTCAGCGGCGGGTTGTGCACTTCATCGGTAGTTGTTCTAACGATCGTCGTTTGTTTGTGGGCAGGATGTGTCTTCCGCAAGATTGGTTTTAGTTTATCTACTGCGTGGGCGGCCGGTAGAGGCCTGGCCGCCCTGCACGATGCTATTCTGTTCAATATGACCACATGGACTGAAGGTGAATGGAGAGTAGACACCGGGAGGTCACATCTTTTAACGCCATCATTCCTCTCAATTATGAAATCATCCTTTTGTTAAGTGCCTATATATAGACGAGAATATTGATTCCAGAAATTATTTACCAGATATACGATTCTTCTTTACAATTCAACCCAATAACTAAATACCGTATAAAATATTTGATTTGCCTTATTAGCTTACCTTTTTTCACTATCGGCCAAACTAAGTAATTTATAGCCAGGGAACAAATGCCACGAGAAACGAACTTCCCCAGTCGAGCTTTTGTATTCTTATAATAAATCTGACAAGAACAGTGTGCTTGTGTGAGAATAATTTTAAAATGTATTATGTGGGTACCGGTATATGTTTATGTGCATGCGTGTGCGGGTGTTTCCCTATGCATGGGTACGCTCGTGTGTGTGTGTGCAGGTGCTTGATTATGCGTGTGTGTGCGTGTGTGTAGGTGCTTGATTATGCGTGTGTGTGGGTGGGAGAGGTGACGTTAGCCAGTCAGTACCAGGAGTCATGCAGGCAGGTCAGGTCAGGGCAGGTCATACAAGCCTCGCTACAGTAATGGTAAGTTCACGCAGGTTGTGTTATGCAAATGATAATTCAGTGGGAGGCTCCGGCAAGGGTTGAGGTGGGATATGAGGCGAGTGGCGGCGGGGGCTCAGACCCCTTACATGGACCGGACAATATTCGCAGCGGGCCGCCACTCCCAGCCACTGAAGACAACCACCCGCTAGACAATGATGGCTCTCTTAATTTGAAAAATATGTCGACGCCCGGCCAACAGGAGGACTTTCCCATGTGGATCAGGGCACAAAGGGATGAGCACAGTGGGTAGGGCATCACCAACAGACCCTCAGAATACCCACCTATACAAGTACCACGCCGGGCACACTCCAAGGGCGTCAGGAGGGGGGCACCACGGACGCATCTACTTGTGACCTGAAGCAACCCGTCATCCTGTCTGGTGGCTAATGATTCCTCCAAACTCGGCCAAAAAACAGGTTCCCTCAGTATAGGATTTGTGTTGCGTATAGCAGTTTGGAGGACTCTGTACACCTACAATTTTCCTATATATATATATATATATATACCACAGTCCTCTTAAATAATAATGGAACTGCAGTAGGTCTGTTGGTCTGTGTTTGGTAGTTGGTGATGTATGTATGTATGTACGGCTCATTCCTGTCATATTCATACATTTATATACATTCTCTTGAACTAACAAAATAAAATAATAAAAAAAAATAAAAAAATGCAACTTCAATTTTTTCCTTTTAATTCCTAAATGTATCGGCTTCTTTTCCAGTTAGAATAAAAAATACACATACAAACACACCAAAAAGAAGGTCAATCAAATTCCTACGACAATTTTAACCCTTTGCCTGCCAGTGTCTTCTCCTTAGTCATATACAATTGTCTCGAGTTAAGTCATGATGCAAATTGTGAAAACCCAAAGACTTATCAAAAGAGTCAACACAAACACGGGTAAAGACGAGTAAAGAAAGTGAAAATATAGAGTTTATGATTTTAGTCGAAAGCATAACCTTCTCGCCATTAAAGTTTGTGTTGGAATTCTTCAGATCTCTGGAGTTTCCGATGTGTGTTAGTGAAGAAACTATTTAAACCCTCTATTGCGAAAGGCTTAATCATAGCTGCATAATAACGTCTGGGATTAGCTAAAATAAAGATTAGTGAGTGTGTGGACGGTTATGTAAAGAATTAAGAAGCAGGGAGGGTAGATAGGGAAGGAGGGAGGCAGGGAGGTAGGAACAGAGGTAAGGAAGTAGAGTAGGAAGGCTGGAAGGGAGGTAGGAACAGAGGTAAGTAAGTAGGAAGAAAGGCTCGAAGGGAGGTAGGGAGGTAGGAACAGAGGTAAGGAATTAGGAAGGAAGGAAGGAAGGCTGGAAGGGAGGTAGGTAGGTGGTAGGTTGGAAGGGAGGGAGGAAGGGAGGAAGGTAGGGAGGGAGGAAGGTAGGTTGGAAGGGAGGGAGGAAGGGAGTGAGGAAGGGAGTGAGGAAGGGAGGGAGGGAGGTCCGGGTCTGAGGTCATCCATCACACTGACCTGATGGATGCAAGGTGTCCGGCCACGTCTGCCACCCAGCCCACGCCATCCATCCTCCCTTGCACGTCAGGAGGTGCACGCCCCTTGGACCAATACCACTACCACTACCACTACTACCTCTGCAAGTTTAGGGGCGTAACGTAACTCCGGCAATAGTAGTAGTAGTAGTAGTAGTAGTAGTAGTAGTAGTAGTAGTAGTAGTAGTAGTAGTAGTAGTAATAGTGTTGGAATCGTATCCTACTAGTATTGTTACATTATATTAATTAAACAGGTCAGTTGTAGTATGGCTATAAAATTATAAAATAGGATAGTGGTAGTGCATGTGCTTGGTGACGTATTCTAGTCTTAATACTTTAAATAGGCCAGTCATGATGTTTAACAAATATCAAATAGACCCCCAACAAGCAGAAAGTAACTCCTCGTTTATTTTGAGCTGCATGATCAGTAACCAACTCAAGTGCATGCTGACAGGAATCTATTACCTGTGTGGCCCTTCCTTCACCATGCATCCTCTCCCATGAGCAGTGCACGGACGAATATTTCCCATGTGTATTCAAATGGGTTTCTGTTCCCATTTTAAATAGACTACGTACATGCTACTCAGTGCCTTCCAAGTGAGCATTGCACAGTTGGTGAGAAGTGACACAGCAATCCTCTCTTTGTACTGACATTACCCTGGGTATGCGTGTCGGTGTTGGAGAAGCTCACACATTCTCTCCGCTCAGGTAGGGTTCCTATCCCTGCTTGTCGGAATGCATTTACTGTTTGCAAGAAGGACCTTGAGAAAGACTTTGGCCTCAACATACATCATAGAATATCTCCTTTATATATATAGGCATTAATATGTAGATAATATGTTTTCAGTGTCTGGGTACCATTAAAATCCAGTAATCCATAATACTTAACAAAATAATAAACATATCCAAAGTGGTCCCAGTCCTATATAGTTAACTCTTCCGCCAAGTGCACTACTATGGTCAAATGGGGTTCACTATATTTACTAAAATGCAGCCAACCCATAATTATTAACACGAAAAGGTATTATAGTTTTGAAAGTTCTGAGAAAACACCACCAATCAAATAACACTATAAATAATATGATAACAATAATATGGTAACAATAATTAAGGTAATGAAGTGTATCGTGAAATCTCCCTAGAGTTTCATTTCTGCTTTATGCCACGAAACAGGTAAGCTCTTTCCATATATTGTAGGTGTGTGTGTGTGTGTGTGTGTGTGTGTGTGTGTGTGTGTGTGTGTGTGTGTGTGTGTGTGTGTGTGTGTGTGTGTGTGTGTGTGTGTGTGTGTGTGTGTGTGTGTGTTTCGTGGCAATATTTGAAGGACTCATTTATCTCCAATGTTCTGACTACATCACAGGGTCCCTTATTAAAAAGTAAATATCATGTGGTAACTTTTCGAGACTATTTCCATCATAAGCCATTATTAATATAAAATAAATCAAAATTTAGCTAATACCACAAAAACATGTATGTCAGTCATATTAGGTGTTTTCTCGTTCTCTGGTTTGGACTCTGAATTATTACCACCAATAAACCATTCTCCAACTATTTCTCTTTATATATATATTTTTTCACCTAGCTATCTACAAAATCAAATAATATAAACAAAATAATATAAACAATAAAATAATAGCAAACGTTGAAAAATATAAACAATAAAATAACAGCAAACGTTTGAAATATAAACAATAAAAATTAATAGCAAACGTTAGCTAATCCTGACCACACGTGTCTGTTGTCTCACGTGTGATTTCGTTGGTTTGGACTGTGAATTACTCCTTCCATTTCTTTCTATATGTTTTCTATCTCTTTACCTACCTACCTTCTTAACCTCAACCTAAGTTTCGGGTGTTGTTCTTTTTCGTCCGACCCTTTTTCTATACACAATTTTCATTTACAACCTCTGAATAATATCAATGAAAAAATAGTAATAATCAGTGTCATTCTTTATTATTATTTTTTTTTTGGAGGGGGGGATTCGTTCGTTGCCTAGACTGTAAAATATTCTCCCAGCCAAACAATCCTCCATTCATTTCTCAACACATGTTTTTCATTTACAACCACAGAAAAATATCAATAAAAAAAAAACATATATATATAGTAATAATAATCAGCGTCGCTCTTTTTTTTTTTTTTTTTTTTTTTCATTTTTTTTTTTTCGTTGGTTGCTTAGACTATGAATGACTCCCCCCCCCCCCCCACTTGCCAAACAATCCTCCATCCATTTGCCCATGTTATCTGGCCGACCCATCAGCCATCCATCCATCGTCTCTCCTGGGTTGGAACATCTGCCTGCCTCAGCAAAGCAACCTGCCCCACCTCGCCCACGTCAGACTTCCATTAGTTATATGTCAACAATGGACTGTCATCAATTCATGTTCTTTATCTGTTTGGGTGATCGTGTCATTATTTTCACCCGACAGAGAGAGAGAGAGAGAGAGAGAGAGAGAGAGAGAGAGAGAGAGAGAGAGAGACAGAGAGTGAGAGAGAGATTAACCCATTTTGATTTATATTACACTGTCTACTGAATCACACACACAACACACCTAACCTGCACATTAAGTATCAACAAAATAGCAAGACATTAATTTTGGTGTGAATAATAAATAATATTTTTTTTTTAGGTTCACTGGATCAAAATATAAAACACAACAACACAACATTAGCCAAAAAAGTTAGTGAGTTAAACAATATGATAAATTAGGATACTTACCATGCATTTTATTCTCATTTTGGTGTGCAATATGACCTTTGACCCCACCAGTATAATATATATGCAAGGGTCTAAATAAAAACAACTCCAGTGGTCATTATATTCTACATACTAAAGTTATATTAGATGAGAAAACTAATGGTCGTTCGTGTGTGTTCGGTCAGTTATATAATGATAGTTGAGTATCGTGTGTGGTTTGGTGGTCGAGGAAGAAAGAGGTGACTGGTCGGGTGTTCAGTTTAGTCTATAATAAAGTAGGGTTGGTTTGGTTTGGTTTGGTTTGGTTGACTGGTTGTTTGGTTGGTTGATTCGTTGGTTGGTTGGTGGATTGGTTGATTGGTTGGTTGGTTAGTTGGTTGTTTGATTGGTTGATTGGTTGGTTAGTTAGTTGATTGGTTGGTTGGTAGGTTGGTTGGTAGGTTGGTTGATTGGTTGGTTGATTAGTTGATTGGTAGGTTGACTGGTTTGTTGGTTGCTTGGTCGATTGGTTGTTTGGTTGGTTAGTTGGTTGGTCAGTCGGGTGGTTGATTATTATATTCAGTGCAGTCGGAGGCGAGAGTCGGATAAGATAGTCAGATATTCGGTGTTGGGTGGTCTGTCGGTCGGGTGGTTGAATATTATGGACATGCAGTGCAGTCGGAAGCAATAGTCGGATATTCAGTGTGTCGGGTGGTCTGTCGGTTGGTGGGTCGGGTAGTGGGATGAGGTCAGGGAAGGGTAGGGTGGTGGTGGTGGTGGTGGTGGTGGTGGTGGTGGAGGTGGAGGGGTATGGTATGGTAGGGTGATGGTGGTAGTGGAGGGGTATGGTAGGATGGTGGAGGGGTATGGTGGTAGTAGTGGAGGGGTATGTTAGGATGGTGATGGTGGTAGTGGAGGGGTATGGTAGGATGGTGGAGGGGTATGGTGGTAGTAGTGGAGGGGTATGGTAGGGTGGTGGCGGTAGGGTGGTGGTAGTGGAGGGGTAGGGTAGTGATGGTGGTAGTGGTGGATGCCAAACACAGCGGGTGAGACTCAGTGGAATGTTTCATTAACTCCTCCAATGTCATTGTCAGAACCTCGAGTTAGATGGTTGCCTTGCCCACTTGCAGCCTCCAACTTAACTTAAGAGCAGATTATTTTGTTCATTTGAATTGGATGGCTACTGAATCCTCCAAACTATCCCAGGAAACAGACGCCTTCATTGGTACTAATAGGGGTTCTGTTTTGTGGTATAGTTTGAAGATAATCAGAGATCTTCCTATTCACCAACATAATAATTTCCCCTTAACCCTGTCCACACTCTCTCTTTCTCTTCCCTCCCCCAATCCCTCACTCCATCTCTCTACATCAACACCCACTTTCACATAATTGTATTTTCGATAGGGTCTTAATCCTGGTCATAAAATCGCGGGAATAATATTGCACATTTTTTTTACTTGCAGAGCGATTTAAACTTTCATAACACTTTTTCCGGGCATGGATATTCACTTTCTCAACCTGCCCTGTACTTTCCTGGCATGATCACTCACTTTCACACCCTATATAGTATTTTCCTGTCATCAACACTCATTTTCTCATAATAATAATAATAATAACAACACCCCGGTTGGAATCATCAAGGGACGTACTGAATCTTTAAGAAGAGTCATATGCCGTGGGTGAATTAGAAAGTTACCGATTCCTATGTCAACAATACCATAAACAAAACAGGTTCCCTTCTGACAGGTTGATGTAGTACCGGTAATCTGTTTCAAGGCATTGTTTGTGGAAATCAGAAGCCATCCAATTCGTCGACACTTATATTATCAACCTCTAAGGCACAAAATGCAATATTGTACATGTCAAAAGTGCGTCTCTCTCTCTCCCTCTCTCTCTCTCTCTCTCTCTCTCTCTCTCTCTCTCTCTCTCTCTCTCTCTCTCTCTCTCTCTCTCTCTCAACACAATAAGTTCATTACCAGGGACACCAGATCTATGTGGGCTGATAAGGAGGTAGAGTAAATGCAGATGAGCCCAAGAATGACCAGGTCACCCCTCCTCCTCCTCCTCCTCCTCCTCCTCCACCTCCACCCGACCCCTCCTCCTTCAGCCAGCCAGCCAGCCAGCCAGCCAGCCAGTCAGCCAACCAACCAACCAACCAACCAACCACACACACACACACACACATACAGTGACGACAAAATCGGAGGACTGATGAGGCAGAAGGGTGATGAGAGAGAGAGACTGGAGGAGGAGGACGATCAGCGAGAGGAGGAGGAGGAGGAGAAAGAGGACGATCAGAGAGAGGAGGAGAAGGAGGAAGAGGAGGACGATCAGAGAGGGGAGGAGGAGGAAAAGGAGGACGATCAGAGGAAGAGGAGGAGGAGGAAGAGGAGGACGATCAGAGGAAGAGGAGGAGGAGATAGAGGAGGAAGAGGAGAAGGACAAATTAATGGTCCAAGACGCTGGCTCCACCTCGTTAAGGCTAATATGAGCATCACAAAGCTCCTGATTACTCCAGATGCACCATTACGTCTCTACACAGACACAGATTACCCTCAAATACCCCAGAAATTGACCAATTAGGTGACTCTTTGGCTGCTCCTGATGATAGGGATTAAAAGTGGGAGCAGCCTTCTTGAATCCACCTTTCCCCTCCCCTTCCCTTCCCTTTCTTCCCCCTGTCATCTGAATCTTCCCTTCCTCATCTTAATCTTGCTCTCCCTCTCATCTTGTGTCTCCTTTCCCTGTCATTTTAATTTTACTCTCCCTCTCATCATATTTCCGTCTTCTCTCTCATTTTAATCTTGCCCTCCCTCTCATTTCATTTCTGCCCTCCTTCTCATTTTAATCTTACTTTTTCTCTCATCTGTTTCTTCCTCTCCCTCTCATTTTAATCTTACTTTTTCTCTCATCTGTTTCTTCCTCTCCCTCTCATCTAAATAATCTTGCCTTGAGAGAATATAAATATTTTTCTCTGTCATTGCCTTTGATGATGATGTTTTTCATAATGACAGGTAAATGAATGAAAGAAGGAAATTGAGCCGGATGTTTTTATATAGAAATGTGTGTGTCCCTTGGCTTAGAATGGAATAAATAACCATATATATTTATCCTATATGAGTTTACCTGACCACCTGTAATGAATTATTTTATGTGCTTAATTGGATGGACTTACAATACTGTACACGGTCTTCGTCATGGCCAGGATTATTATTATTATTATTATTATTATTATTATTATTATTCCTACTACTACTATTATCATTATTATTATTATTACTATATACCCAGTGTAGGGAGTCACCAACATACATAAAACATCAGAATCACCAACATACACAAAACATCAGAATCACCAACATACACAAACAAACACCAGAATCACCAACATACACAAACAAACATCAGAATCACCAACATACACAAACAAACACCAGAATCACCAACATACACAAACAAACATCAGAATCACCAACATACACAAACAAACACCAGAATCACCAACATACACAAACAAACATCAGAATCACCAACATACACAAACAAACATCAGAATCACCAACATACACAAACAAACATCAGAATCACCAACATACACAAACAAACACCAGAATCACCAACATACACAAACCATCACAGTTGTAGTATAATCTTCACCATCAACAACAATAACAAACACCACCTCAGTCTCGTACAAACACAACAATCATCTATTTACAATTCTTACTTTTATAACATACCAAAACACACCAGGTATCATTTAACAAGAGATTATTTTGAGGTAAACTATATTGGGCTACTACTGATTCCTCCAAACTATACCACGAAACAGATCCCTCGTTCAAGTAACAGTAAGTATATAGGGTTGTCTGTTTCCTGGCATAGTTTGGAGGAATCACAGACATGAGAATCTCCCCTCATAACATTTCCACGACTCCAACTCTTACCACAGAAATCACGACCTTTCCCACAACACCATCATCTGTAGACCATCACGACGACCCCTCCTGCCTCCCACTTCTCTATTCATCCCATAAGATTACTATCATCTCTTACCAGGGCAGGATTTGGACATGATGATGGTATAGTGTTGGTGGTGGTGGTGATGGTATAGTGTTGGTGGTGGTGGTGATGGTATAGTGTTGGTGGTGGTGGTGATGGTATAGTGTTGGTGGTGGTGGTGATGGTATAGTGTTGGTGGTGGTGGTGGTGTCATATCTCACCCTCAATAAATTTGCTTATTATTCTAGAAAATATTACATTTCACCCTTGAAAATAAAATGTCACACATTTCCCTCAACATAACGTCGCATGTCCTCCTCAAAAATGTCACATTATTATAAAAATATCACCTCTCATTCTATAAAAATATCACATCTGAACCTCTGCACGCCGCGTCCCAATGCACTATATAAGTCACTCACCAGTCCCTCCCTCCCTCCTTCCCTCCCTCCTTCCTTCCTTCCTTCCTTCCTTCCTTACACAGTGAAGGCGATAGTCCGTGGGATCCCTCCAGTTTATTATTATTATTATTGCATTTGGAGGGTCACAAAAACTCTGTATGGACGATTGTGTCACCCCAGGACGTCGTTCGGGATGGTTTTGTGTCCAGGTTTTGTCAAGTATCGTAATTGCTTCTTCGTCTTGCCGGGCCGCGTTACTCCCAAGTCTCTCATGCCACGGGGAGGTAAAGCATCGTCCGGTAGCGTCTTTTTAACAGACCTCTCAGAATGAATGTTTACACTCGATTTTTATCTATGACGTGATGTAAACCTATCTAACTAAACATTGCCAGCCCTGAACTAATAAATTTACGTAATTTGATCCAATTCCTATTGTAAACAATAGTCTCCATCAACTACTGTCACGTCTGTACAGTAGCCTCTTTTAAAGCATAGCAACACTACCCTTCCCTGTAACATGTGAGTGTTGGGAACACTACGGGTCGGGCCACACCCACTCGGAGACGAGAAGAAAGAGGCCAGCCGGCGCCTGGGGCTTCACTCAAAGAGGACGTCAGTAAGCCCGTTGGCCGGAGAAAAGGTGACTTCTAGAACCCCGGTGTTGGAGAAGGGAAAAGTCGTGGGGGTAAGAAAGGTCTCCCCCCAGGCTACCCCTCCTCCCAGACTGAGACCCCAGGCCCCCCGTGTGGCCTGGTGGACCACCGTGCTAACACTCCTGATGAGGGCCCTGCAGGGGAAGCCGTTTCATCGCCTGGTTTGGAGCAAGCGGTAGCCTCCACTTCTCTACAGACTTTTTTTTTCATTATTTTTTTATATGCACCGCTGCTCATTTTAATTACCTTCATTACAGGTCTTCTCTTCTCACACACGTTACCATATTTATAACACACACACAACTTAGTATTCTGCTACACATTTTTTTCTTAGTTTCGTTTTTTTACAGTGTGATGAAGATTGGAAAGATTGGAAAGATTCAAGAGTTATGGTGGTGGATTTACTGGAAATTATAATAATGTCATTATTACTATATTAATGTCATTACTACTACTACTACTGTTAATGACTAATACCTGTAATGGCTGTACCTGACTATATAATTTTATAATGTTATTATTACTCTTTGAAGATTCACTGGCAACACTGCAGCCTCCTGTTTCACTACTGTGTGAGGTCCCGTGATTGGCAACACTGCGGCTCGCTGGGAGTTGCGGCCAGATGAGGACAAAGTGAGACAACCATTACTTGTAAATTGCTTCGATGAAATTGAAATGTTTCGTCTAATTGTAATTGCTCTCAGCACATTGAACTGGTGAATCAGCTTCCTTCACTCCCCAAAAGCCATGACCAAAGGGGTAGAGTAATTTACATGAAGTGGAGACATGAAAAACACCATGAGTGAGGAAGTTGAGTTGAGACGTGACTATTGGGACGAGTTTCATGACACGGTTTGAAGTTTACAGATGAATACATGACTTTCCTTGTATTCTTTTTATCACTTCCATGTACGGTACTATTTTTCCATTCTGTTCTCCATTTACTCTCCTACTAACTGTATCATTATTATTTTACGGTTCACATGCAGTAGTAAAGCAGAAAAGGAGAAGCAGGAGGAGTTCATGGAGACTTTGGAAGCCTCCTATGGGTGTGAGGAAACAACAAATGTGTGTGTGTGTGTGTGTGTGTGTGTGTGTGTGTGTGTGTGTGTGTGTGTGTGTGTGTGTGTGTGTGTGTGTGTATGTGTGTGTGTGTGTGTGTGTGTGTGTGTGTGTGTGTGTGTGTGTGTGAGTGTGTGTGTGTGTGTGTGTGCTCCCCGCTGCTGGCTCTGACGCTGACAATGGTGGCGTCGTTGGGATGTTTCCAACGACCCTATAATTACTCAGCAGAAGCCGCCACTGCTGCCTGGGAGAGAACTCACCGTCAGGAGGGAGGCTGGTGCTCTCACTACGCTCTCACTGACTCTCACGCGCCCTGGGACACCGTCAGAGGGAGGGGCTGAGTGCAACTGATAATATTATGTAACTCTGCATCATAGAATTACCACAACGAAATGGAGGTGACTTGATGGACATACACGACATACAGGAATTTATCTCACGCACGATAAGTTCACATGTGAGTTTGTATATATGTTAAAGGTTGATAATGTATGTGGTAAGTTCTCGCCTGGCGACTATACGTGACCCGAGTTCAAAGTTCATCACTGCATGTAAACTGGATTGGGAGGATTAGCCTTATCTTATAACAATTTACAACCGTACGACCTCAACTAAGAATGGATGGTAAAAGGTTGCATCAATCAGCATGAAGGAAAAATAGGTAAACCCCAAAGCTTCTGAATAAAACAAATAATAATCACCTGTCAAAGTCTAGCCTATATGTGAGTGAATGAGTGAGTGTTGGGGAGGGAATAAGTACCAGTGTGTGTGTGTGTGTGTGTGTGTGTGTGTGTGTGTGTGTGTGTGTGTGTGTGTGTGTGTGTGTGTGTGTGTGTGTGCGATTGCGTAAGTGCACCTCTGAGAATGTGAGTGTAAGTGTGTGTGTGTAATAATAACAGTCATCATCCTGGTGAGTGAGGAGTGTAGGGGTGTGTGTGTACGTGTATGTGTGTGTGTGTGTGTGTGTGAGGGGATCAGGTTGCCAGGCCAGGCCACCTCCTGCAGCTTCCCTCGCCAGGCACCCCACAATTATCTCCACTCCCCAGAGACGCCCAGACTACACATTGTTATTGATATGGAAATGTAAAGGCGGCCGTTGCTTTTAGGGAACTGGGACTGAAGAATACCCTACAGTGACAAAGGACAGAGAGAGAGAGAGAGAGAGAGAGAGAGAGAGAGAGAGAGAGAGAGAGAGTTGGTTGGTTGGTGATGTTGGGTTATAAAGTCAATATAAATAATTCCCAGGGTTATGTGAGAATTTTTTTTTATCCAGAAGCAGATAATACAATAATATTTGTATTTAGAATTGTTCTCATGTGCTCTGTTGACGCACATGTGGCGGTTATCATTATTATGCTGAAATGGTTATAACGCAATCAGTTATTCAAAGATGTGTCTAGTGAAAATACGTGTTTTTCTAAATAATATTAAAATTATTTTATATTTGTTAAGGTAAAGACAAATTTTTATCATATATATATATATATCGTAAAATTCGAGTGATTAGCCTATAGTGTTGCTAATGTAGTTTACAACTGAAAGGTGTTTAGTAATTATTATTCTTATGAGTGCTTAGTGAAAATTGTAATATATTTAGTGGGAGTTTTCAGCCGTTAATACAGGCATTAAATAGATTAAAAAAAAAAAACTATCACATTAATACTGAAGCTAGTGCAAGTCTTACTTTTTGTGTGTAACTCATTTTGTGGACTACAGTATATCTTTTTGCTTTAATTTTATACAAGTTAGTTTTTTTTTTTTTATACATATCGAATATTTCATTTCATCCTCCCAATCCTCTTCCCTTCCCTACCTATCCATCTCTCTTTCTCTTCCCAACCCTCTTCCTCTTCCTTACCTACCCATCTCCCTTTCCCTCCCCAACCCTCTTTCTCTTCCTTACCTACCCATCTCTCTTCCTCTTCCTTACCTACCCATCTCTCTTTTTCTTCCCTACACACCTCCCTTTCCCTTCCCTACCTATCCATCTCTCTTTCTCTTCCCAATCCTTTTTCTTCCCTACACACCTCCCTTTCCCTCCCCAACACTCTTTCCCTTCCTTACCTATCCATCTTTTTTTCTCTTCCCAACCCTTCTGTCCACACCCTTTCTTCCCATCTTCTCATCAAGCTTTCCATAGTTTACTCCTCTCCCTCTCCTTCCCATAATTATTTCCCTGTTTTACATTTTCCCCTCTCCTTCCCCTCAATTATTTCCCTGTCCTACATTTTCCTCTCACCTTCCCCTCAATTATTTCCCTATTTATCCTTTCCCCTCTCCTTCCCATAATTATTTCCCTGTTTTACTCATTCCCCTCTCCTTCCCTCAATTATTTCCCAGTTTAACCCTTCCCATTTCCTTCCCCTCAATTATTTCCCTATTTTCCCCCTCCCCATTTCCTTCCCCAACATCCCACACAATTTACCAATCACTTCCCATCCACCTTTTTCCATTTTTCCACATTTGTCTTATGGTTTATCACACCTCTTCCATTTACTTCACATTCACCATCATAACTTCTCTCCCTCCTCCTTGTTTTCCTTCCCTCATTTTCTGCTGTTCCCCCTCCCCCCATCATTTCCCTTTTATTTTGCCTTACCTATCCAACACCATCAATATATCCTTCTACCTACCTTTCAAAATCCCCAATTCCCCTTCCTCCCACTGGACACTCTCTCTCTCTCTCTCTCTCTCTCTCTCTCTCTCTCTCTCTCTCTCTCTCTCTCTCTCTCTCTCTCTCTCTCTCTCTCTCTCTCTCTCTCTCTCTCTCTCCCCGGTTTTAGATTCGTCAGTTATTGATCAAGGCAGCAGGGCCCCGTGGTAGGCATTTCCCCGTGAACACCTCAGCCACACCAGCCAATCACGAGGCGAGGTACACACGAAATTGATGCTTAAGGAGGCCCTGAAGCGAGCATAATGGACACTCTATGACACATCCACTAACTTATGAAGGGCGTTGTGCTCGCTCATTGGCTATCCCTATAACTAATTGGACAGCCGAAATGGGTTTGTAGATGGCGTTGCTGATACATATTTTTTTTTTTTTTGGAGGGGGGCGTGGGGGGTTTGCAGGGGGTGGTGGGGTGTGGGGGGGGGGCGTGGGGGTTTGCAGGGGGGGGGGCTTAGATAGTACGGTAAGATTAGTTTTTTGGACATAGATTTTCATTTGTCTTT
The DNA here is from genome assembly GCA_034508575.1 of Petrolisthes manimaculis. Taxonomy (NCBI): domain Eukaryota; kingdom Metazoa; phylum Arthropoda; class Malacostraca; order Decapoda; family Porcellanidae; genus Petrolisthes; species Petrolisthes manimaculis. The sequence continues at coordinate 66,040 of JAWZYT010001901.1, forward strand.
TCTTTGGTTTCCATCGTCTGAATCTTAGTGTGTGTGTGTGTGTGTGTGTGTGTGTGTGTGTGTGTGTGTGTGTATGTGTGTGTGTGTATACTCACCAGCGCACACACACACACACACACACACCTGCCCCTCACATACACTTTTACTACACATCTCAGTAATCATCAATAGGTTCATTTAATCTAATTGGCCTTGGTGTTGGGTTGTGTCTCTGTTGGAAGTCTGTGGGGGAACTGTTATCTTGTATTTACATCACTACAGTATCTCTCATATCACTCCTCTACCCTTGTATCCCTCGTCTCTCTCTCTCTCTCTCTCTCTCTCTCTCTCTCTCTCTCTCTCTCTCTCTCTTAATCTTTGCATGCACTTTCAACACACACACACACACACACACACACACACACACACATACAGCACGAATCAATCCTTTGTAAATATTTCCAGGGTATTATAACTTAAGTGACTGATTTTATACAAAGGACTTTATTAGGGTTGAGGGTTTGATCATCACTGTCATAATTACGTACCCTAGAATTTCACATTAATGACTATAATCGTCGGGGCTTGGCCAATGAGATGGAATAATTTAAAGTCACCGGTTAGGTAAGTTAAAATTTCTTGTCGACATATTAGGGGGCTACTTATTCCTCCAAACTATGTCAGAAAACAGATTCCTCACTTGTATAACGAGTCACTGGTCTGTTTTCTGTTATAGTTTGAAGGCATCATACCCCTTGTCCCTTTAATAAATTCCGTACAGTTAAACAAGAGAGACACTACAGAAGGTCTGGTGGTAAACATAGGATCATCTCAAAACATGGTTCTTATGTCCGTAGAGTTTATTAAAGTTAGGTAAAGCTGTGATTATTTTGTGGAAGCCAAATGACGATATATTATTATGCACTCATGGCCCCATTCACAGTATTTCACACTCCTGCCACGTGAATCACGCTCGCACACACACACACACACACACACACACACACACATAGCAACCCCCTCTTTTAACTCTCGCACACACAATCACATAGGAGATATATTATATTAGACGAGTTGATGTCCAAAGTGTTTTACTCTTGCATGGGTTCGATTCCCCGCTGGGTGAATGGTACTTCTGCTTCCCTCGTATAGACAAGCATCAAGGGAGGAAGTAACACGTGTTTTTGTTGGCGATGTACACGTGGCAGAAGAGGCCTCGCTGCCAGTGTTGATACAAAGTGACATAATTGGTTGTTGGTCGTTATCGTGGCGACATCAGAGTCACATGTGGGCCAGGTGGGGATGGGGACACAGCCAATGTAGTCCCCAAGTGTAGTCGCTCTAGTCTATAGGGGTACGCGGGCTACATTAATTAAGGAAGTCATATAATTTTAGTTTCTCCAAAATATGCTGGGAACTAGGACCAGGTGAACAAAATTAATGGTGGCCAGTTGCTTGGAATAGTTTGGAGGAATCAATGTCTTCAAATTTGCTAACACACGCTTTTGGAATATTGCAGCCACTTCATTCCTCCAAACAATTCCAGGAAACAGCACCAAAAATAATGGTGTCCTGTTGCCTGGAATAGTTAGAAGGACTCCAGACTTACCAACACTGTACTGTACTATATATCCCCTTAATCTAACCTCACAAACCAATCCGTCTATCCAGGAGAAGTGAATTCAGACTTACTAACACTGTGCCGTTCTATCTCATCCTCTTATTCTAACCTCATAACTCTATCTGTCTATCCACCCATCCTCTTATTCTAACCTCACAAACCAATCCGTCTATCCAGGAAGAGTGAATCCAGACTTATTACTATTACTTTTTATTCTAACCTCACAACTCTATCTGTCTATCCACCCATCCTCTTATTCTAACCTCACAACTCTATCCGTCTATCCACCCATCCTCTTATTCTAACCTCACAACTCTATCCGTCTATCCACCCATCCTCTTATTCTAATCTCACAACCCAATCCGTCTATCCAGGAGAAGTGACTGTCCTCAGAGCGAGTACACTTGGGGTGGGTGAGGATTATCTGGTGGAGTTGGCTTTGTTTAGCTCCCTGTTCGTAATCCTATCAAAAAGAGGGTGACCGTCAGTGATGCCAACACAGCGGCGTCAGGTTCATATCCACACCGTAATTGGATCGATCTTTTTATTATATACCAACCGGAATGGAGGGAAGGCTAACTAATTTTTTCTATTACTCGTGTGTCAGTGAAGAAAACCGGTAAATCGAGTCATTACAATACTAGAAAATATTATCACTTTTAATGCCAGTGTTGTGTCCTTAATTTAAGCTGAAAAGAACTGAATGTCCTTACGTACAAATCTCGTATAAAGTTAAATTTGTATCTTTAATTAATTTTGTGTTGTGCTAAGGATGAACTTCTACTACCTGGTGTATATAGAACATATGATTGACGTCTATTAACATCTGACACACAAGCGGTGGTCTCATTTGTGGAAGTAACATCGTCTGTAGTTAGTTGTGAAGATCCTGGTAAGAACAGGGTTAGGATATTGGTTAATCTTTAGTGTTCGCTGCATGTGTTTGTTTTTCTCTGACTCGATCCCAGAAATAAGAGAGTTAATAGTCCTTAAATCAAGAACGCACGTGTGGCATCTATCCTACTTTATTCAATAACATTTAAATCCTGGGGCTTCATATCTGTTTTCATTGAATTCAGACTACAAGTTCATTCGTCAAAGTCAGTGAAAATCTCTCAGATGATAAAATCCTGATTGCCAAGCTAAAGATTATCATTAGTAAGCATGTTGTTGACCATATGGTAAGCCTATGAATTTACTCGCCCGACTAAATATTTTATTAATATGATTCCCGGTAATAAATTAAGGAGCCTGTTAGTTTTATCAGCGAATATAAGGTTACCGACTCCTCCAAACTATACCATGAAACAAGAATAGTAGAATAAACAAGTCGGGTATCTATTGTGTAGGTGGAAGCAGCTAGTGGCGTCTAAGTCTCCTATAGAGCATCACAGGTTCCCATAATGTTGCTTGGTGTTCAATTACTATTCAGACCATAACTTGGATCGACAGGACTACAGACAACACACAGCAGGATGTTCAAGGTTATCACTCTCCTCCATCCATGCAGGGTTGTAGTGTAACACGTATAAGGCATGGAGGAGTCTCTGGCCATTTCTCAATATTCCACATAAATAGTCACATGCAGCTCCATAAAAAAAATGAGTGAAGTTACTAGACAGTCCATAAGTTGAACCGATAGCGCTATGGATGACACTCAGAATCAGCAAGGTTATCTGTCTCCGGTATAGGGAATTGGTGTAGTAGTAGACATATATAGCCTGTGACTCAGTGGCCGCCTTGTGCTGAGTATAAACACAGGCATAGATAGCATCGGGTAGGTAGGAGCGGCTGGTAACACTGTCTCGCCATCAATGGAGCCAAAGTCGACAAAGGGCAGGGCGGGGCAAGTGGGGCCTTAATCTGGGAAATCAGGCTTTTCATGTTGCCCCGTGTATTTTGGTTACTGCGTATAATGATCACCTTGGGGTCTTAAAAAACGAGTAGTGTTATAAGTAGATTACTGTGTGTTTTGTTTGGCGTGTATAATGATCAGTAGTGTCAGAAAAACATCATTCAGTAGTGTCAGAAAAACATCATAAGCCGATTAGGAAATCTTTGAAGACATATTTTATGAGATCTGTGTAAGCATTTTGGTTGCTACGTTATAATGAACACCAATGTAAAAATGTTGTTTTATAATAACTTTACCACCCGTTCAGGACTATGAATCTTAACCGTCCCTGATTCGAAACTATACAGAACATATACACATTGCTTTTACTGTAGTGAGGAGTAGAGAGCCTCTGTAACTTAAACTGAACTACATACATGACCCGTACGCCTTAGCTCGTTAGATGTTAACATTACCAAGAACCGGACATTACTACAACATATCCCCGACGTGTAAAGCTTAATAATTACATCTCAATCACTATTACCCATACAAACACATACAATACAATACAGCAATATTTCAGGCTACACTACTGAATTATCTTACTCAATATCACTACCAAATGAGTGAAGTGAAAATTTAGTCCAAGTATAGCTGATGCTTAAATACAAATCTAATCTCCCTCTGTCAGTACTAACCCTATTTGTCCTGAGTGTTACTTACGTATATAGTGGCCAAATAAAGCAGGTCTCATTACATACGTAGCCTATATTATCATAATTTGAATTTCTATAAGGTGTATATAATATGAGTGGACTTCAGCATCGATGGAAGGGAACATGACATGAAACCACAACAAGAAAGACCCTCAATCGTTTGTTGCTATATAGCGCTGTTGTGTGGGCGAACCATTTGCCACAAAGATACATAACTTAGGGTGCTTATCTGATGGGGGAGTGACAGCTGAGCCAATGATAGCAGTGACAGCCACACCCAACACATTTGTCATGCTCCCTCTCCCCTTAGCAGTTCCCCGTCAGCTATATACGAGAGGCAAGTGTGGGTTATGAGCAGCGACGTAGGAAGGGGAGAGTGCTAAATTGAGGTTCCAGGCGTTATAGGCACATAAACTAACACAATATTTATAGGCAGGCAGGCACACACACACACACACACACACACACACACACACACACACACACACACACACACACTTCACATATCTCTTGACGCAAAATAGTGGATAGTAATCGGGACAGCACGAGCTACAAAGGTCATTTAGGACATCTTCGAGCCCTAAGTACACTGGGTTTGTAATCGAGTGCATGTACTGAACAATGAAGGGCCAATATCGTGTACAGAAAATGGGTGAAAACATCTGGCACATAACGACTCATTCGACCTTCATTTCTAGTTGTTAGCAGTATAGGCTTCAGTGTATAACTCGTTGTATGTAAGTGATGACCGGACAGAACCACAATATAATATTATACTACTGTTGTGTTTCATTCTAGACTACATATATATACAGAATGCTCCAATATCTACCCATGCCTGCAGCCTCCAGTCACTGATAATATAGACAGGTGTTATATGAAAGGGAACTTGTCAAATACTACAAGTTACACTATTTTTTCTGTGTGTGTGTGTGTGTGTGTGTGTGTGTGTGTGTGTGTGTGTGTGTGTGTGTGTGTGTGTGTGTGTGTGTGAAGCATTGTCAGTAGTGGGGAAAAACTGTGATTCTCCCTTGAATACACGAGTCGTAGAAATAAGAGGATTCAGTATTAAAAAAGAAGCATAACAAAAGTATAAACAGTATAGCCAAGGTGGACACGCGGTGTATGAAGGAGTCAACCCCACACTTCTATCTCAACTCACATGCAGTCACTCATCCACTCATCATTTTCACATATGGAGAAGCTAGGGTGTGGTGGGACGGAGAAAATGTGGGTGTGGAGGGGTGAGTATGAAGTGGTGTGGAGGGGTGAGAAAGAATTGGTGTGGCAGATTTGGTATGGGGTGGGTAAGGGAAGGATAGAGTGGGGTGTGGAGAGGGATAGAAAGTGTGGTGGGATGTGGTGAAAGATAGAGTGTGGTGGGATGTGGTGAGATGAGCAGTGGAGTGGGAAACAAAGAGAGAGAGAGAGAGAGAGAGAGAGAGAGAGAGAGAGGGAGAGAGAGAGAGTGTGTGTGTGTGTGTGTGTGTGTGTGTGTTGTGGTGTGGAGTGGGCTAGATGAAGGACCCAGATATCATTAGGTGAGTGTTGTAGTGAGGGCAGGCGGGCAGTTAGGCACGAGCGACGATGGAAACCAATAATAAGGCTAATGAATCCTCCAAACTATACCTAAAAAACAAGGCTCCCTCAGTATATTAACAAGTAGATATGTTTCGTGGGCATAATTTGGAGGAAATACTAACCTTAAATTTCCCCCTTTAATTAGTACAAGATCCCTAGGCTCACTACAGTATTACATTATACAATATGACTCTACCACTGAGGGATGTAGATGTCATACAATCAAACTTCTATGTTCACAAGAGTCCATTTTTTTTTTTTTTTTTTTTTTTTTTTTTTTAGGAGATAAATTTTTATGATCGAACATGTGCAGGAGTGTTATAAATTCCTCCCAACCAACCTTATACTTGTTACATTAGGCCTATACTCATTTATGGTTTTTGTTGATATTCATTCATCATATAACTACCACAGAAGGGTATGTATTCATCCCTGTGTGTGTGTATGTACTGGGTGTTTGTTCATTGAATAGTTATCAACGTAACTAAAATAATTATGGACGAATTATTATCAAACGTAAATGAATGATAATCAATTCTTGTGGATCCAGGTTAAAAATATCGTGTTCAGGAATGGATATACTTTATGTTGAATTAAATAATGATAAAGTTTGAGGATGAAATATGTGTGGCTCTAGAGACCGTAGATTAGATGAGACGTGTTTTAATCTATACACTTCAATGAGTAAGTACCCTTCTACTTATTGTTATCATCATATACAGCTCTT
>JAWZYT010001901.1:77500-117500 GCA_034508575.1 Petrolisthes manimaculis
ACATCACTAATCACTCTTGTGTCGTCACTGTCCTTCCCGGATGGTGTGTTGACCCGTGACGGTCGTGGTGTGACCTGTGGTGACCTCGCCGCGTGGCGCCCCGTGACCTACCCCACCCATCACCCCACATCCAAACCCACACCACACAGGGATGCCTAAGAGGAAGTTATTCCTTTACAAATGCAACTCTTGTCAACATGTAGTTATGTATACGTATAGATAATGAGCCTTGCAGTACAGTATGTAAATATCGAAGGTGTTTACATATTTACACGATGATATTAACAATAGTAACGAAATGGTGTTGTTTACAAGGTTACATCCGGTTTCTGCAGACGGTGGTGCAGCATAAATGGTAAACACAACGCAGCCCGATCCTCTGTTCAATCTCTCACTTACTTACCTACAAGACACAGACACAGCCACTACTTGTTTCACCTTCACCCAAAATCTAAACCAGTCTACCCGAATCTTCTCTCCATTCATGTAAGGCCATTTACAGAACATCTGAAATAGTTCCACTTCAAAGTGTCGCGTATCACCAAACCACTTTTTTCTGCCTAACTGACTGCAGGCAGGCAGACAGTCAGGCAGGCAGGCAGGCAGGCAGGCAGGTCCCCAGTGGCCCAGGAAGTGTTTCAGTGGTCGGTTGTATTACGAGAAGGGAAGTCGACCCGGGGCCATGAATCCCTCAACGGGTCCTCACAACCTGCCTCTAATTACGCTCTCTCTCTCTCTCTCTCTCTCTCTCTCTCTCTCTCTCTCTCTCTCTCTCTCTCTCCACGGCACCTTTCCCTACTTCTTTCTCATTTCATATACTTTCTCTCTCCTTCCTCCCGTCTTTCCCTCCCTTCACATCAACCGACCTTGAAAGAGTTAAATTTCATCCTTACTTTTAAATTCGATACAATTTTTTGCCCTTCGAGTTTATGTCAAGTGTGGTCTAGTCTGGTCTGGTCTGGTCTGGTCTGGTCTGGTCTGGTCTGTAGGTTTATTTATGGTGGGTGTCCTTCCCCTCCTATCCCCTTCAGTAATACCTCCCCCCACCTACTTCCCTGTCCCTCCTCCTACAGTGCTACATCCCCCTTTCCATACCCCTTCCCCTACAGTGCTACATCCCCCCTTTTCTGCCCCCTCCCGTATTCCCTTCCCCCCTCCCCATGGTGCCACCGGGTGTCGTAATGAGCCTGCCACCGCACACCCCAAACACTGGCACCGCGGCCACCCTTTGCTCGTTCCGCCCGACCCGTTTGAGGTGACGAAGCTGCCACCTCTACCCCCACCCTCACACCCACAGCTATGGCCCCCCACTGCCACCCTCACACCCCCACCTCCCACTACCACCACCCCCACCTTAACACCCGCAGTTTCACCCCTTCTGGCAACCCTGTCCTTTCTCTCACACCCGCAACCCGGACACTCTTCACCAATACACCCACAGCCCTCCTTTCTTACACCCGCAAATCTCCCTTTACCCACCTCTGTCCTTTTTCTGACACCCACAACCCTGACACCCATAGCTCATTCCCCTCACACTAGCAACTTTCTCCCTTCCCCCTGACACCCTTAGTCCTCCCCCCTCTCAATTACAATTAAGTCAGGGATGATATAAGTGTAACAAACTCCTACCTTATAGATCCACGATGTTCCCTAACCAGTCTCTCAAGTTATAGTTCAATTCCCCTCTGAGTGTATCTCCAAACAAGTGAGTGAGTGTGTGTGGTGTGACGAGAGTGTGTGTACGTACTTACAATACATGTCAGCCACCTCTTAACACAACACAACCACTCCCTGTCACAACACCATTACTTAACACTCAAGACTCTCACCAACATGTACTGTACCATGTTAGTTAGTTAAGAGTACACACATGCCTCTCACAGACTCACATATGGCAGAATGAAAGTCCAAAAACTATATAGAGCACAAAAATCCGAACTCCTCAGAACATACATACAGTAGAGTACCGTGTTCTCCACTAAACAATAAAGCTTTGTTCTATTTAATGTCAAAGGGAAACTCATTTGTTCTTATTTCTATATCATTTAGTCTCTTCTAACTTCTCACGTCTACTTCACAAACACCATAGGATAGGTTTGAGAGAGAAACACCATAGATGAAAAGTGTCTTAGAATGGTCCAAAATAGTGAATAATTATTTTTAAATATACATTATTATGAATGCATGAATTCTTAAAAAATACAATATAGTTAGGTTAGGTTAGGTTAGGTTAGGATAAGTTTGAGAGAAACATCATAGATGAAAAGTGTCTAAGAATGGTCCAAAATAGTTAATACTGATTTTAAAATATACATTATAGTGAATGAACGAATTTTTAACAAATACCATATACTTAGGTTAGGATAGGTTTGAGAGAGAAACACCATAGATGAAAAGTGTCTTAGAATGGTCCAAAATAGTGAATAATTATTTTAAAATATACATTTTATTCACCAGAGACAGGACTCTTGATGGTGACTGTACACACACATTTATCGTTGTCAACACTTAAAAGAGTAAGATGAGTCGCCGTCAACAGGTCTTTCCATTCTACGTGGCTTTGTGTTGACTAAAGAGGGCTGAGGAGTGACTAAAGAGGGCTGAGGAGTGACTAAAGAGGGCTGAGGAGTGACTAAAGAGGGCTGAGGAGTGACTAAAGAGGGCTGAGGAGTGACTAAAGTACCCTACAGTATAATATGATATGGTTGGGGCCTCAGTGGTTTATTTCTGAGTGCCTTAATGCCTCTTTTACCCTCCTCCCTCCCTCCTTCCCTCCTTCCCTTCACTTGTTGATGGTCCTCCAGGGCTAATCCTCGACTATTAGAAGCAGGAAGCGCAACGTTTGATCGTGGTGGTGGTGTGAAGGGAGGGGCGAGGTGAGAGGAGGTGAAGGGCGAGGTGAGAGGAGGTGAAGGGCGAGGTGAGAGGAGGTGAAGGGCGAGGTGAGAGGAGGTGAAGGGCGAGGTGAGAGGAGGTGAAGGGCGAGGTGAGAGGAGGTGAAGGGCGAGGTGAGAGGAGGTGAGGTGTGGGATGGAGGAGATGATATTCATATTCCCTTGACCTTGATTCATATTTTAGTATTTGGTTTGTTTTGGTTTGGTTGTTCTGTGAGCCATACATGTCATTAGTTTTCACCCTCCACGATGTTATTCACATTCAGTTTTCTTTATACTAGTGATATAAAGCACATCTGACAGACTATATACCGGTATATAACTTATCCATACATATAATCTGCAAAGTCGTAATCTCAGACAAGGCGGCCGTGAATAAACCACCTCTATGTCAAGCTCTATCTAAATAAACAAAATACATGAAATAATTATATGATGAGCCTTTATTTACAGTGATTCGTCAGAGGAGAAATAATTAATAATTCCCAGCAAGTACAACACAAACTTTCCCGCCCAAAAATTCCCGCGTAATTTTACAGAAGTGCATCATCGGAATTTCCCAAGCAGAATAATGAAAATAAAGGGCATCGCAGGAGAAGAAAAGATGGAATGAAGGAGGGCGAGGAAATAATAATGAGTCTAAGAGAAGAATGCCAGGGAGAGGAAGAGGAGGGAGGGAGGGAGAGGGAGGGAGAGGAAGAGGAGGGAGGGAAGGAAGGGGAGGAGGAGGAGGGGACGGAAGAACAACAAAGACATGCAGGGACAAGAGGGAGGGAAGGACAGGGAGGGAAAAGGGAGTGAAGGAAATAGGAAAAAAAAATCAGAGGAAGGATGTAGAAAACAGGGATATGAATGATAAATTAAGGAACAGAAGGAAGAGTTTGGGAAATAGGGAGGAAAAATATAGTGAGAAGAAAAGTAGAGAGTGAAAATAAGGAAAGGAGCGAGGGTGGAAGAAAGAACAGGAGAGGGATAGGAAGACAAAGAAGGTTAAGAAGGGAGATAGGAAGAACAGACGATGAAAGTAGGAAGGAGAGAATAAAGGAGGGAAGCAGGATAAAAGAGAGAGAGAAAGAGAGAGAGAGAGAGAGAGAGAGAGAGAGGAGGGGGAAGGTAAGGTACACACAGAGATTTCAAGTGTTGTGGGAATCTAACCTGGGCCTCAGCTTGTGTTGTGTTGTGATGTGTTGTGTTGCTGAGGATAAAGGTAAGTACACACACACACACACACACACAGAGCAGTCCACCTCACTGTGAAAACTCCCACACCTTGCAGCACCACAACACACGTCTGGCCTTACCATGCATAACCATAGTTCTTACTACAATACACAGTACATACGACCACCTGAGATATACACCATAATTAAAGTGTATATCTATGTTTTGGATGCTGTCTTTCTTGAGGTATATTGTACAGTTGCGGACACATGAAATATTCTAACTTCAAATGGGATGCGTCGCCTCAACACACAATGTCTAATAATCCTACTCTGTGCTCAATACTTCATGTGTCAGCAACGGTACAGTCTCCTCCACTCCTACGTTCATCACTCCCGCGTTGTCAATGTGTGTATGTATCCCTTAGAGTGTGAACCGCCAGTTTCAACTCTGAGTGATGAACTTGGAAGTGGAGCAGACTGTACATTCAGAATCACCAGTACGGTACCACTATTAATCAACAAGGGTTTTAGTATTTAATTCACTGCAATCATCAACTCAAACTTGACACTAAAAGATGCACAAAGCTGAACAATTTCCCGTGATTGAGTCGATAGAACACAGTACAAACAGTTTAGTCACAGTTTATCTATAAAAATAATGAAGCACCAGAGAACAGAATGTGTTATAGACGCTACATGTGTGTTTCAAAACCTGTGTGTTAATGGAATGGGTGATATAGATGGGTAGAAGTATTTGTAGAGGGTTATTATTGATTCCTCCAAAGTATATGCCAGGAAACATAATACCTCACTCATTATTATTGTTACTAATAGAGAACCTGTTTCGTGACTAAGTTTGGATTAATCTGTACAAGCCTTTCATTATACCGTCAAGATTATCTCCCTCTACTTAACTCAACTGCAGGAACTCATAGCTATATATAACGAGAGTCTGGGAGAGGTCCTCGTGGAATGTGTGGAGAGTGCTCAGGCGTCCCTCCGGTGGACAAACTGAGCATTAGTTCCCTTTTGTTTTTGTTAAATTATGTGAGAGTTGATTCGTGGACGGGAACTGCACCACCCATTCTATTGTTCCTTGTTCTCGGTTCCAGTTTTGTTTTCACTCACTTTCCAGCCTGCCCCCTCCCTCACTCACTCTACCCCCCCTCTCTCCACCTCCCTCTCTCCACCTCTCTCTCTCTCTCTCTCTCTCTCTCTCTCTCTCTCTCTCTCTCCCTTTCTGTCTTTTCTCTCACATACACACGCCTGCTCTCTCACACACTTACACACCTGCGACCTCAAAATATTCACACACCTGTCTCACTAACACACATTTCCTGACTTGGGCTATACAACTGTGGTAAGGTAATAGGTGTTACAGGTTGGGTAGTACACCTGTCCATGCACTGATTGTCGTGGAAATAAGAACTTCAGGAATATAGGCTTTATATAATTATCGTCTACTATTACCGTTCCTTTAGTCGTCTCTTACCATGCAAAACCAATCCATCTTTGTATCCACAATATCAAACGCCAAATAAACTTCCCGTACGTAACGTAACCATATCTTTAAAATGACAAAAATTAGTATATATTCATTCCTGATTATAATTAATTTTTACCAGGAAATTTATTAGAATGTAATAATTTCTATTTTTTAGGACTTACAGGTTTATTGACTAATCATCCTGCAAGTTTGATTGAAATCCGTCTATAAGGTTTTGAGACGTCTGGTTCACGAGTCAACCAACCAACTAACCTGCCAACAAACAGACACACAAGCAAACATGAGTGAAAGCATAACCCAACTCAAATCTTTCTTGTGAGAGCTAGTGAAACTTAAGGGTAAAACGACACTTTACACTCAAGAAGTTAAACATACAACAAACAATCTCTGAAGTAAGCAGTTATACACTATACATTATTATACATACATATACATACATATATTCTAGATTCAACACTCACTATATACCACACTCGACACGGCATATGGTAATCGTAAAGAAGGGGGGAAATCGAAGTCTAGGAATGCCGGGGTCGAGGGTCCATAATGGGGGCACAACAAAAAGACCCCCAAATTATTGTCTAGTTGTCGAGAAGTCAATAAAAGAAATATTGACAAGCGTGGAAACCAGAGGGGCGGCATCAATTATCGAGGCCTCTTCAACTCTCAAAGGCGATCGCTCGGAATGGACAATGGATGAAAAGTCGGAGTTGTGTGTTGGTGGGAAGTCAGAACAAGGGTGGTGGTGGGTGGTGGGTGTTGGGGGTGAGGTGGGGCGGGGCGGGGCGGGGCGGGGGTGGAGAGGGGAGAACGGAGCTGGAGGAAGAAGGGGGAGGAATGAAGAGAGAAGGGGAAAGAAGGGGACAGATGGAAAACGGAGAGGGGAGAACGGAGCTGAAGGAAGAAGTAGGACATGGAAGAAAGTAGGGGAATGGAGGGACACGGGGACCAATGGAGGGGAAGAGAGAGAACGTGAGAGAGAGAGGAGAGAGAGAACGTGAGAGAGAGGAGAGAGAGAACGTAGAAAGGAGAGGGGAGGGAGAGGAAGAGAGAAGGCAGGGGCAGAAAGGAGGGCAGGGCAGGGCAGGGCAGGGTGTGGGCATTGAGTGTAAGGGACGAATCTCAGTGGCCGTGAAAACAAGAGTAGAGAGAGAATGGAGAGCCAGAGATATAAATAAAAAAATAAATAATAAAAAAATATTGAGCAAAAGGAATTGGAAGAATGCTCGCGTCCACAGTACAAGTTGATTTCTTTGGTAATGTAAAGGAGCTGTAAACAAAGAGGTTTCCATGTTAAGCAATATAGTAAATCGTGAATAGACCAGGATTAAAGAATAGGTATTCAAAATGAACTCCCCGATCACAGCTAGAGCTCTCACTATGCACTATGTATATCGGTATGTAAGCACAATTATACATATATATATATATATATACGCAGTTTAAGTGTGTGTGCATGTATGTATGTGTGGGTGTACCTGTTTACGTGGTGTCAATGCCTTTACGTTCGTGGATGTGTATGATATGTGTGTATGTGTGTATTTGTGGATCAGGTGGCTATAGAGACAGACCAATCAGCCTGTATACAGCAAACTATAGTTGAGTTGATGCATTGTGAGTCTGGCCGAGGAATAACAAACACCCCATACATACACACACATCTCACGTTACAAATGATAGGAAATGAAGGCCATAAAACATTCAGGGAACAAGGCCACCATCTCGTCGGACCTCGTTTGTTGTTGCCAGCTGTATAGGGTAAGGGTGGTGGTGGTGGTGGTCAGTGGGAGGGTGAGGGAACAAGGGGAAGGTAGGGTCAGCCAGGGGGAAGGGAGCGGAAGGACAGGAGAGTATAGGGGAAAGGGAAGGGAGGGGAAAGGAAAGCTAGTATAGGGAAGAGGAGAAAGGGAGGTTGATTAGGGAGAGGAGGGAGGGGAATGGAAGAATGGTAGGAAAGGGGAAGGAGGGGAAAGGGTAGCTGGTATATAGGGGAAAGTAAGGATGAAAGAGGGAGGGAGGAGAGACGGAGGGAGGGAATAGGGAGGCACGTAGGGAAAATGAGAGAGGGAAGAGGGAGGCTGGTATGGGAGTGGAGGGGGGGGGAGAGGGAGGCAGCCGCTGGTCAACTGATGACAGACTGAGAGCAGGAGGGAAGCTGAGCGGTACTACAGTGCCACCTGACTCTCTCTCTCTCTCTCTCGTATTCTCTCTCTCTCTCTCTCTCTCTCTCTCTCTCTCTCTCTCTCTGTATGTATATTGTATAAATGAATAGTTCATTTTTGTGAAGCAAATTTACTGTCCGAGTTAATGACAGGTTGGGAATTGAATGAGATTATTCACCACGACTCAGTAAAGATGAAATGTGCAACTATTACTTCTATAACTTTTAAATCTCCTCGGCTCAGGGCTATTTCTTACCCGAATAAAATCACCAAAAGTTATCCAGACTCAAATTGTGTACGGGTTTCGTTCAATATTCCCAATGTGAATTATGATTATTAAGAAAAGTATTATTGATTAGCGAGAGGTTCATCACATTTCAATAATACCGTCGAGTTTTGGTGAAAAAATATAAAACAAAAAGTGTGTAAGTCATAAGAGGAAAACAAACAACGGAGCTTTATACATTATTTCATGCACCAGTGATTCAGTCTCCTGGTATTATTATATAAATGATTTTCTGAAGGGGGTCATCTGCTGTGAGGGAAATGAAGCGTTATACAGATTCTACTAAATTGTACCCTGAGACTGAGAGAAAAAGAACAACAACAGAGGATGATACATTATTATTTATAAGGAGTGTGTACTGTAGAGGGCAAAGGAGACACGACGTAAGGGTACTGTGTGAGGACGTCTGAAAGGATGTGTAAGTTTGAAGTTTATTGAGTGCGTCCACCTCCCTGTGTGACACCACATGACGCAGCAGCAGGAACAGAAAGAGAAGGAAGCAAGTTGTATTACTATAGTTGTCAAAGTCGTAGTAATGATTGAAGTAGTAGTAGTAGTAGTAGTAGTAGTAGTTAGTAGCAGTAGTAGTGGCAGAAGTAGTAGTAGTAGTGCTGCAGATACTAGGTGGTGGATAGTAGTAGTAGTGCTGGGAATAATAGATGATAAAGGTGGTGGTGGTAGTGGTAGTGGTGGTTTAGTGTCCAAGTATGGTCCAACTTCAGACCGGACACAGCAGAATGAGCAGCACCACTACTACCACTATCTCCACCACTACCACTACTACTACTACCCTCCTCTTGTCACTAATGTGTCACAATGGTCGAGTCATTACTTTAATTAACACTGAATGGCCTGACCCTCCGCCGTCCCCACTCAGAGCCACTTAAGAGAGGCTCTGAGTGGCTCCAGAGTACATCCTGAGTGCCCCCTCCTTCCTTCTCATGGCTTGATGGAGGTAAGTGAAGGGGCGGGGAGAGGCGGGTTGGGGCGGGGCTGGGTAGTGACATATTGGATGACGAGATGATCATTGAACAAGATGATGATGATGATGATGATGATACGGATCTTGTGTTGTTGTTGTTGTTCCAATCACACACACTCACATACATACATACACAAACACACACATACAGTGGTGACGATGATGGTGATAATAAGAATCTCATGTTGTTGTTGTTATACATCTGTGTACATAAACTCATGGCTCGGTTCAGTCCAAATCTAACTATACTTTAGATTTGAAGTTCAGCAATTGAAATGTAAATAGTAATGGGTTACTGTGTTATTGTCTCAACATTTAAAGAAGGTAAAATTGAATGGTTATTGACTCCTCCAAAATAAGTAATAAAACATAAACAAGGTGGTGTAGGATGGTGGAGGATGGTGGGGCAGGGTAGTGGTGGGGAGTGGACAGACAGGGATGTAGGAGGGTGGTGGGGCAGGGTAGTGGTGGGGAATGGACAGTTATTAGGGATGTAGGAGGATGGTGGGGCAGGGTAGTGGTGGGGAGTGGACAGTTATTAGGGATGTAGGAAGGTGGTGGGGCAGGGTAGTGGTGTTGGTGAAGGGGGGCAGGGGTAGTAAGGTGAGCACTGTGCCACCCCTGTAGTGACCGCAGCTTCCTGTCCTGTCCTGGCTGGTTACCCTCCCTATACCCTGCCCCCCATCCCCCTGCCACCCATCCCCCTGCTATATCGTCCTCTTCCCTGTACTCCTGTCACCTCTTAACCTAACCATCCCCTGCCAGTCACTCCCTCCCTGCCTCCCTGATCATCAACCTTGCCACTCCATCTGTATACAATATTTCCCCAACCTTCCGTCTCTTCTTACCTCTCTTTCTTTCTTTCTCCTCCTTGTCATTCGGCTTATCATTAACGCATAGGTGTGTGTGTGTGTGTGTAGGCATATATTTGTCAGTGGGTGGGTGTTAATGCATATATTATGTACTGTATGTATGTAGGCATATTTGTGTGTGTGTGTGTGTGTGTGTGTGTGTGTGTGTGTGTGTGTGAGAGGGCCACAGTAGGGTGCCAGAGGCGGGACAGGCGGGGTGAGGGTAGCAGCAGGGTGCCAGGGGAGGGAGGGGGGCATTAACTAACTAACCGGTCAGGGGCAGGCATCAGTTGACCGGAAATGAGCACATCTTAAAGGGGAAAGTATAGTGTTGGTAAATGTAGAGAAAAGGATTCATACAAACTTCTCTAAGCAACACGCCACCCACCATTGATTGTATTCATCTGGCACTGTTTCCTGGCATACTTTGGAGAAATCAAGTCGTTCTAATGTATGGTACCAAAAGTATACTATCTCCTTAACTGGAGTGCTACAGAGTCCTCCACACACTAGGTTACAAAACAGGTCCTCTACAATATACTGAGGCACCCACCACTGATCTGTTTGTTTCTTGGTAATGTTTGGAGGACTCAGCAGCCCTCCACCTCACTCATGGATAACAGGTTCACTCACTCACTCTCTCTCTCTCTCTCTCTCTCTCTCTCTCTCTCTCTCTCTCTCTCTCTCCTCAGGCCAGATGTCGCCTCACTGGGAGAAATACTACTGACGTAACTGGGATTAGAACACACACCAACTCACCACTGTACTAGGTTTATTTATTTATTCTTTGTTTTAAATTTTCCTTTCGTAACACACACACACACACAGTTTTATTTTTTTTATTTCGTAGCGCACACACATACACACACACACACACACTGTTAGGGTAGCGGGGAAGGGAAGATGTAAAGGGGGAGGAAGAGGGGGGAGGTAGTAGGGAAGGGGGGAGGGGTAGAGGAAAAGGAGGGAAGCGAGGCGACAACACAAACAAACACTTGAAGGGGGGCGACAAGTTGAGGCAACATACAGCTGACAGACACACAGGCAAAAGGACACACACACACACACAGAATATAGATAGACAGAGAGATAAATAGATAGAGAAAAATACACAGAATATAGGTAGATAGATAGATGGAGACATAGATAGATATACAGACAGAGACAAATACAGAGATTATAGATAGATAAATAGATAGATTGAGATAGATATATATAGACAAATAAAGACAAATACAGAGCATATAGAGAGAGATAGACAGACAGAGACAAATACAGAGAACATAGAGAGAGAGAGAGAGAGAGAGAGAGGCTGAACTAATAATATTTATAATCGTATTGTCCAGTAGCAAAGGGAGGCATTGCAGGAAGTTAAACAATGTGAGGTAAGAGGGAAGTACTGTATGGTATGTGTGGGGGAGGAAGGGATGGGATGACATGGTGGAGACAGTCACCCAACACCTGCCAACACAGGTCATGGTGGGGGTGGGGTGGGGGGGGGAAGGGAGGGGATGGTGAAGGGTCCTTGTTTACACCAGACTCACGTGTCAGATTTACACCCATACATACATCCACATACACTCGAATCACTTCCACACACCACATGTATCACACACACTATACCCACACCAATACTTTGCACATCAATCACACACACACACACACACACACCAACCAACACCTTGCACATCAATCACACACACACACCAACGAATTCTTTGCACACACACACACACAAACCATTCACACACACTATTAAACACTCACATACAGCCAATAGGGAAACATATGTACAGCAAATACAACATAATGATGTGTGTGTGTGTGTGAAGTGCAAAGTGTTCGTTGGTGACAGTGATTGATGTGCAAGGTGTTGGTGTGTGTGTGTGTGTGTGTGTGTGTGTTACAAGTATACCCTGCCACATTCCCTCACTCCTCTACAGCCTCCCTTGTCATCGTAGGTAACCAAGTTAGTCTCGGGCTTCATCCCCACTTATTACATGGACCCCCTCCCTGCCCTTCCCTTCCCTGGACCCTGCCTTACCTCCCTACCCTTCCTGCCTTATCCTACCTCCCTTCCCTTCTCCAGGCCCTGCCCTCCCTGCCTTGCTTCCCTTCTCTTCCCCGGACTCTGCCCTCCCTTCCTTCCTTTCCTTACCTTCCCTTACCCGGACCCTGACCTCCCTGCCTTACCTTTCCTTTACCCAGAACCATGTCCTCCTCTACTTTCCTTCCCCTCTTGTTCCCTTCTCATCCCTGGACCCCCAATTCCCACTCATACCTCCCACTTCCTTCCTCGACCTCTTCCCTCTTACAACTTGTGTACTGTACTGGGGAATCACAGGGCTCGTCCAGTTCTCGTTTCTCACAGAGTTGGCCACAGTTCCAGACTCGTCACTACACATAATCCAGGTTGAGAGGGATAATGCTACATCACAACACATCTTCACTACTCACCACACATCTTCACTAACCACCACACATCTTCACTACTCACCATACATCTTCACTAACTACCACAGAATAACCAAAATGGAATTACAATAACTTCTTTCTTCTTGTACAAAAAAATCTGTGTAAAAATCTAAAAGTAAAATCACTACCGGTACTGTTCTTATCTCCCTGTACAGTGTATAATGTGTGTGTGTGTGTGTGTGTGTGTGTGTTGTTGTTGTTGATGCAGAAGGAGGAGGAACAGGAGGAGGAGGAGGAGGAGGAGGAGGCGACTGTACCGTATAGAAGGTCATGTCTGATCCCAAGTGGAGGTATAGATAAGACCATGTTGTGAGTTGTACCGGTGACAGGGGCAGGTATAGGACGATAAAGAGGCAGACAACAGCAGATGGAACCGAGCCCAGGGTGAAGACAAAACTATGATATGTGGAGGGAGGACTGAGATGAAGATAAGGACAGGAAAATATTGATGTGGAAGGATGGAGAGGAGGGAGAGAGCTAGGGAGTAAAAGGATGGAGAGGAGGGAGAGAGCTAGGGAGTAGATGTGATGATGGAGTGATGGCAGAACTTATGATATGTAGAGGGAGAACGAAATGGAGATAAGGACGAATACTATTAATGTGGAAGGAGGGAGAGCATGGAGTGATGGAGATACGGACGGAATGATATTGAAATGATGCACAGGAACGATGAAGGAAGGAGGAAAAGAGAGAAGGAGATGGTGGAGTGATGATAAGTAAAGGAGGAAGGAAGATTGAAATAGGGAAGGCGAAGGCGAGTGATTAGAGGAGAGGAGAGGGGAATATGAATAAATGGAAATGAGAGGAGAGGAGAGAAAGGGATGTGAAATGAAAGGAGATAAAGAGAAAGGGGTAGATGATTGAGAGGGAAATGAGAGGAAAAAAATGAATGGGAGAGGAGTGGAAAGCGGTAAAGGGAACACGTGAAGAAAAGAGAACGGGTGAAGAGTGGAGAGAAGAGAAGAGACGATGGAAGAAGAGAAAAGAAGGGACGCATGAAGAAACAGAAAGAACAAGAAGTGGGGACCGGTGAAAAAAAGAAGAGACAATAAAAGAAAAGGTAGAGAAGGAGAGGCAACAGGTTACAGTGTGCAAGAGGCAGCTAGCGTTTACTCTCCTCCTCCTTCTCCTCCACTGGTCTGGTGATGGTGGTGGTGGTGGTGGTGCCTGCCCTAGCCACTGTAATCAACAACATACCTCACCAAGCGGGGGGCCCACAGTCCTGCCCTGCCCTGCCCTGCCCTGCCCTGCCCTTGCCTTGCCTTGCCATCACTAGCTCCTGCCCCGCCACAATCCTCTCCTCAACCATTCATCATTATTATTATTATCATTATTATCAATGTATATTAAAAATTGCAACCTTTCCAAACTTTCAAAGACGCTCATTTTTTCAATATTTTTTTTCAATTTTTAACGATTCCAAGATAAAATGTTTCATCTTCACTATTCCCCAGAGATACATTATATTTGGCAGAGATAAGTATTAACAGATGTGGGTGGGTGGGTGGGTGGTAGGAAAGATGTGGGTAGGTAGGTAGTAGGTGGGTAGTGGGTGGGTGGGTGGGTGGGTAGGTAGGTAAGATGTGTGTGGTAGGTAGCGGCGGCGGGGCGGCGGCGGCGGCGGGGCGGCTGCGGCTGCGGCGGGGGATATATACAGTACTCTATAGTAACGGTTCTGACGCTCTTTCGGTCACTAATCAATCAATTCCATGCAGCTTTCCAGTGTTTATCCTTATCTTGTAATTTCTTCAAAGCTTCTTATCCAATCTTTCCCTCGTTCTACTACTAGCTATTTGTCAACACTTTTCACCTCCTCTCACCAGTTTTTTTTATAGTTACTTCTTCACGCCCCCCTCCTTACTCCTCCAATCCTCCCTTACCTTTCCACGCCCCCTCTCCTTACTCCTCCAATCCTCCCTCCTAATCCTCCCTTACTTCTTCACGTCCCCCTCCTTACTCCTCCACTGCCCCCTCCTAATCCTCCCTTACTTCTTCACGCCCACTTCTTACTCCTCCACTCCTCCCTCCTAATCCTCCCTTACTTCTTCACGCTCCCCTCCTTACTCCTCCACACCCTCCCTTACCTTTCCACGCCCCCTCTCCTTACTCCTCCACTCCCCCCTCCTAATTCTTCCCCCCCCTCCCTCCCTTCCTTGGCCCCTAACCCTGAGCCGAGACCATAAATCCTGTGTGCCACCATTAGCACTATAGGGTTATTGTTTGGTTGTAATGGATGTTGACGTGGTGTTTGTGGAGGGCGGGGCTTCTCTCTCACACACACACACATATCCATACATACCTTCCAAAATGGCTGAAAAAATAACAACACACACACACACACACACACACACCTGTATCTCACACACACACACACACACCTGTATCTCACACACACACACACACACACCTGTATCTCACACACACACACACACACACCATATTTCTCACTTGTTTTATAGGGATCATAAATTAATGTGTTGTAAGAAAAATTAGAGGCTACTTATTTCCTTCAAGGTTTGCCTATAGATATAAAATGTCTCGGGATACAAGTATTACAGTACATTACTATTTCATGCCATAGTAAGTATAACCTTAAACTTTTCAGAGATTCGGAGTAGGAAGGAGAAGGAGCACAGGTATTGCTGGCAACTGTACATATCCTAACCTTAAATTCAAACCTCCACGTCAAATATGTACACCAAATATCATCACAATCTTATTATATCAGTAAATAATAAAATGAAAATACAAGTAAGCAAGCAAGCAAGGTCTGTCAGTCTATACTCCAACTGAACAGGAACGTCGTGCAAAGCTGAGAGGGGAAGCCATTTGTCTGGTCAATTTTACCTTCTTTGTTGCGTGTGACAAATTGCGACGTTGCTAGATGGTGAGGGAGGAGGCAAGGGAGTGGTGATGGTGGGAAGGGGATGGGAAGGGGTGTGAGGAATGGGGGGAGTGAGGGGTGAGGTGTGATGCTGATGGTGTGAGGAATGGGGAAAGGTAAGTGAATGGTGAGGTGTGATGCTGATGGTGAGGAAAGGAAGGGGGTGGAAAGTGGTGATGATGCAGGTGAGTTGTGATGCTGATAGTGACGGAAAGGGATGGGGAGTGGGTGCATGAGATTGAGAGGGAGGCAAGAAAGTGGTGAGGAAGAAATGAGGAAAGAGAATGGAAGAGTTAATAGTGATTAGATTCATGACCGAAGGGGTAGTGAAGATGTACTATATAGGTGAGTAATGTGTGTCGATGTCGTAAAGATGTGTTCAAGTAGTGAAAATGTGTGAGGACTAATAATATGACCTACGGTATATATAGTGCACCACTGAGGATTGACATGTGTGACTTGTATATTTTGTTTCTGTATAAAACTGCCCATATAGTCAGTCAGTCGTCCACATAATTGTTGCAGGGATCCTTCTTCAGTCCATCTTTCCTCACCGTTTCAACTCTGATAGGCCATTTGAAGCCTAGAAATACGGGTCACAGAGGTACCTATATGGATAACACAGGATGCGTAGTGCCCTAAAATGAGAGTCAATCACTTCTACAAAGGAGCACCGAAGGTCTGTGTAGCACGTGTGAAAGAGGGTTCAACAGATCAATCAACCTGTTTCTTACTTTTCCTGGCAGC
Organism: Petrolisthes manimaculis; assembly: GCA_034508575.1. Lineage (NCBI taxonomy): Eukaryota > Metazoa > Arthropoda > Malacostraca > Decapoda > Porcellanidae > Petrolisthes > Petrolisthes manimaculis. The sequence continues at coordinate 93,452 of JAWZYT010001901.1, forward strand.
AACAAGAGTGGTGGTGGTGGTGGTGACGACGGTGGTGCTTCTTCTTGGGGTGATATATTTTGATGAAGCGCTTCTTGTGGTGACGTTTTTTGATGTGTGACATGAGTGGATTTTTGTCGAGGGGAAGGATGCTGGTTGGAGCCCTGATGGGAGTACTACCCATACCACTGCTGGGGACGGAGGTAGAGGTAGAGGTAGAAGTGTTGGTGCCACAGCTTCCATATCCCTGTCCTGTCACAAACACCTGAACCACTTTCTTGGAGTCCACGTTGACCAGGGGAGGAACACTGGATTTTTTGGCCTGATCTGCTTGTGTTCCTTCTGATTCCTCCACCTCACCTTCATGTTCTTCCACCTCCTCCACTAGACTCTCCTGCTCCTGCTCCTCCTCCTCCCCTTGTTCTTCATGTTCCTCGTGTTCATTCTCCTCCACCTGTTCTTCCTGCTCCTCTACTTGTTCATCCTACTCCTTCACTTTTTTTTCCTGTTCCTCCAAGACATGTTCCTTCTGTTTCTTCTCCTTTTGTTCCTCCACATGTCTCTCCACCTCCACCTGACGTCCCTTCACCTCATCTCCTTGTTTTTTCATTAGTCCATCTTTCTCTCTGTGACTTCCTCCCAGAGCCACACAACAAAGCAGACCAAGGAAAAGTGCGGTAATATACAAAAATTTAAACATTTTAGCTTCAATCAATTAAATAGAAGTGTTTGTTTTTATTTATCCTTCGACGTGAAATTTATTTGCTTTTGAAATCGAGTGGAAATGGGATGATGATGTTGATGTTGTTTGTTGTTCAGTAACGATTTGACATATTTCCATTTGAGCAAACTCCAAAATTGATATCGTGTTTGCGTGTCTGTCTTTATCCGTTATCAGATTCTATACTCATGTTTATTACTCACCACACATACAGTACATAATCATCACAAATTAACCATCACCCACAATCACAGTTTCTAATATTCTTCCGCTATTGGGAGGTGAAAATCAGCCTGCTAATCTTTCTTTCTATGCTGACTGAATGCTAATCTGTGTATTGGTTACGAAAATCAAGTGAGAATATAGGTTTGAACAGTGATGGAAATGTGAGCAGTGCCTTTATACATACATCACAAAAAGGAATAAGTTTATCCCTTATCCAAATGGTATAAAATTAAAGGCTGCTGATTCCTTCCTCCAAACTACGCCAGAAAACAAGACAATTAAGTATCTCAGAATGAACACAAGAGAATCCAACCCGAACATCCAGTATAGGCCTATATAACACTCTGGCCACACCTTCATCATTTTTTTATAGGGTCTCTTGCTACTTTAATTACCACAATCATCCACTAGAGGGCCATTTAGTGTTACAACTGTCATCATACATCTCACCCTTCCTCTTCCACACCTTTACCTTTAAGGGGAGAGTATACTTTTGGTACATTGGAGTGCCTTGATTCCTCCAAAGTATGCCAGGAAACAGGACCAGATGAACAAATATAATGGTGTTCTGTTGCTTGGACTAGTTTGAAGGAATCATTTACTCCAGATTTACCAACACTGTACTTCTCCCTTAATGACCCTGTGATCTTGTATGAAAATTGGAGGCTTTTGATTCCTCCTGACTATGCCACGAAACGCGCTCCTTCCCTACAGGTGATATTTCGTGGCAATATTTGAAGGACTCATTTACCTCCCAATTTTTTTTACTATATCACAGGATCCTTAAAGAGTTCATACAATATTGGTACATTGATGAGACTTGATTGCTCTAGAGTACGTCAGGAAACAGAACCATGTGAACAAAACTAATGGTGTTATGCAGCTTGGAATGGTTTGGAGGAATCAGCTGTTCTATAGATTTACGATCAACAACAGTCATGTACAATATATACTCCCTAACTTCCTTCCTTCCTTTTCTCCATGATAACCACTACAGTATATTATCTCCTTTATACTCCCTAACTTCCTTCCTTCCTTTATACTCCCTAATTTACTTCCTTCCTTTATACTCCCTAACTTCCTTCCTTCCTTTTCTCCATGCTAACCACTACAGTATATTATTATCTCCTTTATCCCAACCCTTCACCTCTACCCTTCTCTCACTCTTCCTTCTATTCCTCCATTATATCTTCCCTCCTCATCACCCTTTCATTTCTCCATCCACCCCCATTTCCACATCACTACCCCTTCATTCTTCATTCTCGTCCCCCTGCCCCAAACTTTCCCTTTCTTATTCATCCCCTTCCACCCCCACTCCCTCATCAGCCAGGGAAGGGGGTTGGGGGGGAGGGGAGGGGGTTGGCATCGCGTGTGGTCCTAGGGAGGGAGGGAGGGAGGGAGAAGTGTGGAGGAAAGATAGGGAAAAGGGCAGAACAGCAGTGAGGGTGGGAGAGATGGGGGCGGCAGAATCTTCAATTTAGAACATTTACTGCTCAGGTGTGTGTGTGTGTGTGTGTGTGTGGTAGGAAGTAGCCATTTTATCTTCCTCTCACCTTTCCCCACTTATTACCAGTTCCAGGACAATAACAGTGTTCCCATATCACGCCCAAGTGGCTTAGGTTCGACGCCCACCTCTTGACACACCTCGTGGGCGGGGTTACATGGCCTAAATAATAAATAACCTTAGTTAGAATGCAATACTAATCAATCCTAGTACAGATTAGTAACATTTCTAGTACAGTTTAGTAGAATATATCTGTATATTTTTTTTCATTTCCAGTATATATAGCTTAGTAGATTGCAATATTGACGAGTTCTATTACAGAAGAAAAAGAATGTATTTATTATCCATTTCTAGTAAAGCTTAGTAGAATGCAATTTTGATCATTTCTAGTACAGCTTAGTATAATGTATTTATTATCCATTTCTAGTGTAGGTTAGTAGAATGCAATAATGATCATTTTTAATAGGTTAGTAGAATGCAATATTGATCAGTTTTAGTACAGGTTAGTAGGATGTATAATAAACCACTTCTCGAGGCCACAACAATACACAATACAGATGAATTAACGACAAGTGAGGCTGGATCGAGTCTACCAGCCAGCCAGCCAGCCAACCAGCCAACCATCCAGCCATCCAGCCATCCAGGCCAGGGTATGAGGCGCCACAGTCATTCCACACACAAAGAAAGTAACAAATAGCGAGGCATTAACAACAAAGAATTCCATCGTTTCTTTCTTTTATTATTCCCCGTCTCGCATCTCCAATCCCATACTTCTTTACCTTACATGATAGACGCATCCCCCCTGCTACTTAGATATCCCCACATGGGCCTTATGGAGAGGAGACTTAAGGTTGGAATTGGAGATGGATAAACAAAGGGATAGTAATCGGATGTGACCCCTGCCATGCCAAGTCATATTTATGTGTACAGAGTCGTGCTGCACAGGGGGAGGCTAGGGAAGGGGGATAGGGGGTAGAGGAGGGGGTAGGGGAAGGGGGATAGGGGGAGAAGAGGGGGTAGGGGAAGGGGGGAGAAGTGGGGGTCAGGACAGCTTGCCAGACGTACGAGTATATAGGATAGATCTTAGGATTACAAACATGATTATTTTCTTTCTGTTTATGAGGTACGAGTGTAACCCAATGCCTTCTGTGTGTTTACCTCCCATCACTGATCACCTTGCCCATCGAATCATTCCCCCCCCCTCCCTGCCCCCCCCCCAACACAATCCCCTACAAAGGAAATTAAGGCCTAAGGTTCCAACAACTCTCGAGATAGGAAATATTAGCAAGGTGGTCGGTCCCTGGCGAGTTATCGAACATCGGGAATGGTATGAAGCCCTGTCACTGCTCCTGGAGATGATCTATTTGGTATATGATGGTGCAGAGAGAGAGAGAGAGAGAGAGAGAGAGAGAGAAAGAAAGAGAGAGAGAGAGAGAGAGAGAGAGAGAGAGAGTCTGTCTGTGTCTTACCCTACTATATATAACCTGCCTGTACACACACATCCAGAGAGAAAGAGAAATATATAGAGAGAATCTGGCTGTGTCCTATACCTACTATATCCTACCTGCACACACACACACAGAGAGAGAGAGAGAGAGAGAGAGAGAGAGAGAGAGAGAGAGAGAGAGAGAGAGAGAGAGAGAGAGAGAGAGAGAGAGAGAGAGAGAGAGAGAGAGAGAGAGAGAGAGAGAGAGAGAGAGAGAGAGAGAGAAAGAGAGAGAGAGAGAGAGAATCTATCTGTGTTTTACTCTACTAGTTCCCGCTTATTGTTTGCCTTAGGACTGTGAAGGACACATAATAATCACTACCACCACCTTGTTGTGTCTGGGGTCGAGGGTATGGACAAGGGCAGGGACAAATAAAAGAGGTGTAGTTGCTCAAGGCCATTAAACTAATCTTTCTTCGTCGTCAATCAACTCTCCCTCTTTTCTTTTCTATTTTCCTGCCTGCTTGCTGTCTCACCTCTCTGTCACCTTCTCCCGGCGCTGTATGACCTCGCTGTTGCGGTGCCTAATATCAGTCAATCAGTCTTCATGCACAACATATTATGGTATATAGAGTATACATATAGATCACTGAATATTTGAGATATTTATGTGGACTTTTTAAACAGTTGTCTGCATAATAAATAGCAAAACGGTGCAGACGGTTTATCATGCCAAGAAATATATAAACAGGAGACAGATCAGACATCACCAGAAGGCAAACTGTACCCAGCTGCATCAGAGAATTGGTAAAGCAATCCCAACCCATCGCAAGGGGCCAATTCGTAGGACGGCAGAATCTTCAATTAACTTAGATCATTTACTGCTTAGAAAATAGAGGAGTGGACAAGAGATTCATTCGCCTTTTACCGTACTTAGATCGCGTTGAAATCTCCACCTTCTAAACACAGATACTTGCTATTCTTTTGGTTCCTCTTTAATTAACCAAGCATTGATTTTCTTAGTCATGTTTTCCTGTACATGGAGCACAACTACAACACACAATGAAGTGTTTTTTTAAATTTAGTTCTTTATTTTGATAAGAATAGTTCCCCCGTGTGAGACTTTATTCCCGTGATAAAAACAAACGAAATGCAGTGTCCTCCCTTGATGAGTAAAATACATAACATCACAACGAAATATCTATAATAAAGGCAGTCATGATACACTGAAAGAGACCAATAATACATATACTTACCGACAAGCCAGCGTTGGTCGTCTGATTCTGAAGGTCCCCACATTCAATAACTAACTAAGATATCGATACATCATCCAATAATCAAAATCAATTTACCTCATCTACATACTACATCACCCTTTTAGTATTTCTATAGATATGTTTCTGTGTAGTCCAATACAAAGACACTCCCAAGGCATTGTATTATTTAACACCTACTTGACATCATTTTATAAGGGTTCAAACGTCCCCAGTCATCTGTAGTTGTTTGCCGTCTATCTCAATACACAAGAGGCAAGGTAGGAAGACTTGACACGTTCATACATAGAGCTTACCTTAGTGTTTGCTGGCTGTATATAGATCCTTCTCCGTCCCTCTGTGCATGAGTCCCTGGAAAGAAAGGCATTGGTGAATTAGCTGTGCAGATATAACCATGTTTTGACTATACACGGATTCTCGGTCAACTAGGATATGGCAGGACACACACACACACACACACACACACACACACACACACACACACACACACACACACACACACACACACACACACACACATCTCCCAGGCTATCCTGATGCTGAGCAGGTTTGATTTTACCCTTATTAATCACATCTTATCTCACCACTCGGGAGGAGGGGAGGGTGGAGTATTGGTGGAGGGAGGAAAGTGGTGCAGGAGAGAGAGGACGGAGAAGAAGGGCCAAGAAGAAGTCTCAAGGTAACAGACAGAACACCACTACACACACACACACACACACACACGATCCCCCACATTATACATCAATAGCTAATAATACAGCTAATAATACCCACACCTTGGATGTACACCACACTACAATTTACAGTAAAAATATTATTATGAAATCACACAAAACTTAAATTAGGTATATGAAGCAAAAAATACAAAGGGGGAAAGACATACAGAGATACAGATAGATAGGGAGAGATAAAAAGTGCATACCAGTACTTTAGATTCATGGCGGTGAAGGTGGCACCCTCCCAGCTCACACACAGCCCCCTGGGGACTCTCCATCACCAGGGGGACACACACCAACACTCACCATGGGAATTCTTAGTGGTCACCGCCTCCACCACCAATAATGTCCAGTGTGTACTCGAAGGGAGGAAGGTCAGAGAGTCATCCAAAATTATACTACAAATAGATTCTACATTTATATACTGAGGTACTCGAGTTTCTTGGCACTGACTGGAGTAATGGGTAGTCTCTGGCCTGGATATAGGAATCACGTATGGGAATCACACATGGGAATCACGTATTGTACTGTATAACACTCTACACTTTGTCCATACACCACCTCCTCCTCCTCCTCTTCCTCTTCCTTCTCCTCCTACTCACACCACCTCTTTAAACATCTACTCAGGTGACCCTCGGCTTGTTCATTTACGTTATCTTGAGAATCTACCCGAGTTTATCTCTTCCCGATCTGGGCCCGGTATCACTGCCTTGTTTGTGGGTATCTGCCGCCCTGGTGCTCACTCGTTCACTCGCTCACCCAGTGTTGCCAGTACTCGCTTCATCCTACACACATACAACCCCTCTATATGTATACTACCAATTCTCTTAAGGTATATGGATCTAAAACATGTTTGTTGTTTAGTTGATTAGTTTCCAGGTGTTTCATATTTACTTACAATCTATGAAAATATGTCTGGTGTTTAGTCATCTTTAGGAGTACATGGGAATAACCGAGATGTTCATTGGCCGAGTAGGAAATCATACGCCGATTGTGAAAATATATATATATACTGTTTGTAGAAAAATTGAATTGAAAACGTGTTACTATTTGTTGAGATCAAAATGTATGCATGTGTATGTTTGTGATGATATGACCCTCGGTAACAGGTATGAAGCCTATGTCCACTGTCAGAACATAAACAAAAATATGAAAATGGGACGCTAAAACCCCACTAGAGTTTATTTTCACAGGGAAGAGACATATTGCCCTCGTGTGTGTGTGTGTGTGTGTGTGTGTGTGTATGTATGTATGTGTGTTTGTGTGTGTGTGTGTGTGTGTGTGCAGTGGTTGTTGTTGTTGTTGTTGTTGTTGGCAGCGCTGCAGGTCGCTGGTAAGGTGATGCTCGAGATAGAAGGTTTTAGTGGCCTGGGCTCACTATTTATGGCCCCCTCCCCACCCCATGTCCTCCTTCCTTCACCCTGTCCCTCCTTCCCTCCCTCACCCTCACCCAACTCACCTCAAACACCACTCCAGTTAAGGACCGCGCGCCTCCTAAGTGAATTTAATTAGCTGAGGATTATTTGTAATTAAGGCAGTAACCTCAGTGCGCTATATGGCCGAGTTGGGTAGAAAGTAGGTTTTTTTTCCACTGAATGTACAATGGTCAGGTTGTGTGTGTGTGGGGGGGGGGGGGTGATGGGGGTGTTTTTCATAGTCATTTAATTATTGATTCCTTCGTGGTGAAAAAATACAGTTTTCCCTTCCAAGGAAGCTAACGTATATTTTACATTTTCCTTAAGGGTTTATGTCATTGTAAAATTTGCAGGCAGCTTGTTCCTTCAGATGGTGCAAAGAAGAACTGTTTCATATTGTATGGTATTGTTCCTTCCTTCACCGTATCCACTTTTTCATCCCTCCCCACTGACCCTTACATGTCCCTCACAACGACGCTTTCTCACCTAAGAGAATCCCCTATTCCTTTCATCTTTCTTCCAATACACTTGTCCTTTCCTTCCAACAACAACTATCTCCCATCCTTCCCGTCCTTGCATACTCTGTCCCCTGTCCACGCCCCTCTCCCTTCCCTCCGTCCCAGTATACCCTGCCCGCTGTCCTCACCCCTCTCCGTGCATACCCTACCCCCTGTCCTCACCCCTCTCCGTGCATACCCTGCCCCCTATCCTCATCTCACCCCCATCTTCCTCTCAGCATGGTCCAACATCCAGGTGAGCGTGGCATCCGACCGAGCAGAGAGGACCATAATAAAGAGATCCCTGCAACATTTATGGCGAGTCAAACATGACCACATTTCCTAGGCCTTCAGAACATGCGGACAAAAAGGTTTGCTGGGGGAGTGTTGCGGACCAAAACTCAGGGTGGTGGGGGTAAAGGTTGGTGGTGGTGGTGGTGGGGGGGGGGATGTGGTGGGTGGTGTGGGGTGTGTGTGACGTGAGTGTATAGAGGGAAGACACAGGGAGACATGGGTGGCTATATATTATAGTCTTTACTCATGTATATATAACTTATTCATGGTGTACTATATTTTAATCATTTTAATCACTTCACAACCACGATGACACTCACTCATACACTCATCACTCTGACATACATACACTGCACCTCATAACTGTGACTCTCATCATTCTGTAGTCAGCTAAACTAAACCCAATGTAGCAATTAAAAAAGAACTTGAAAGTCAACTCAACGTAAACCCAAATACATTAAAAAAGAACGTGAAAGTCAACTCAACGTAAACCCAAATACATTAAAAAAGAACGTGAAAGTCAACTCAACGTAAACCCAAATACATTAAAAAAGAACGTGAAAGTCAACTCAACGTAAACATTAAAAAAGAACGTGAAAGTCAACTCAACGTAAACCCAAATACATTAAAAATACAGTGAAAGTGTTACTAAACTGACACTATAAGGTCTACATGTTTGTTTGTTTGTTTGTCGAGCAGATGGTTAAGATTAATCAGTGGTCCTCTATGAAGTCCACAGCTCTTAAATGGGGAAGTTTTGTGTTAGTAAATCTGGAGCAACTGAATCCAATAAACTATTCCAAGCAAAAGAACGCCATTATTTGTGTTAACTTGGGCCTGTTTCCTGGCATACTTTGGAGGAACCAAGGCAAACCAATGTACCAAAAGGGAATTAATTACCACCTTAAGGGGATGATAGAAGGTTGTGTGTATGACTTGGTGTGTGGGCTACTGGTTCCTCCTAACTTTACTACAAAACAGATGTGCCTTCTTGTATATTGAGGTGCTATATATAGTCTGTTTCCTGGCCTAGTTTGGAGGACTTGGTGGCCCCTCAGCTCGTCCACACCATATATAGTTAATGCCCCTTAAACCCACTTCGGGAAAATATAAAGTACAGGATCTACAAGTGACCAGAAGTATATTAAAAGGGGTTAATCTCTTGTTGGGGAAGTGGGGAAGGGGAAGGGGAAGGGAGAGGGGAGGGGAGGGGGAGGGGGAGGGGGAGGTGAAGGGAGAGGGGGGATGGGGTTACCGATTCCTCCAACCTATGCTATGAAACAGACTACACCAATAGCATACCAAAAGAAGAGATCTGTTACGGAGCATAGTTTGGAGGAATCAATAAGTGGATAATAATACACTTTTGTTATATACATTGGAGCTCTTTGATTCCTCCAAAAATATACCAAGGAAACACGATCAGAATAGCAAAAATAATGGTGTCATGTATTGTTTGGAATTGGTAGGAGGAATCAGTTGCTTCAAATGTACCAATACGATACTATAACCCCCACAACAACAACAACAACAGCAGCAGCAGCAGCATCAGCAGTACTGGGCCGTGGATGGATGGATGGTGAGAGATAAGCCAGATTGTGTTGGTTATCTGTTCCTCATCTACAGCACCGGATTACTGGATTAAACATTATATTCTTCAGACTTAATGTTGGATTATTAACCTCACGCATCACTGCTGCTCTTCAGGTTTCATCCTCCTCATCCTCCTCTTTTATATTCTTCTTCTTCTTCCTACTCCTCCTCCTCTTCTTCTTCTTCTTCTTCCTCTTCTTCTTCTTCTTCCTACTCCTCCTCCTCCTCCTTTTCTTCTTTTTCTTCCTACTCCTCCTCTTTCCCCTTCCGTTTCTCTGACCCGTTTGTATCTTCCTTCCTTCACCTGTTCTCTTATTCTCTCCCTCTTCTTCTACCTCCTCCTCCTCCTCCCGCTTTTTTTCTGTTATTTCACATCCATGTCATTTCTATCACACCTCCTTCTGTCATCTCCTTTCAATTTTCATATTTTTTCATCTCTCACTCATACGCCTTCAGTTCTTCAGTTTCCTCTTCGTTTTCCATCAGTTCCCTCTACCTTTCCTGTTCCTTTTCTTCATTCTACTCGTACTTCTCCATCTCTCCTTCTTCCCCATTCCTCCTCCTCCTCCTCCTGCTCCTCTTCCTCTTTCTATTCGTACTTCTCCACCTCTCCTTCTTCCCCATTCCTCCTCCTCCTGCTCCTTTTCCTCCTTCTATTCCTCCTTCTCCTCCCCCTCTCCTCCTCCTCTTCCTCCTTCTATTCGTACTTCTCCACCTCTCCTTCTTCCCTATTCCTCCTTCTCCTCCCCCTCTCCTCCTTCAGCTCCTCCTCCTCATCATCCTCCTCTTCCTGTCCCCTCTACCCAGCTCATCCCCGTCGTATAGGGTACCCGACTTGCCCCACCACTGACCGAGATGATGTTAATTATAGCCTGTCGTTCCCTGTCTTGTTTATCTTAGTTGTCCCTGTTATGATTACTTTCCAGACTTTCTTCATTATCCTCAGCTTAATCCCAAAAGCACACCATCCGTCAATCTACCACCACCACCACCAAAGAAAGAATTAACTGGAGAACATTAATGATTTTTGTTAATTTATGGACGTCGTGTACAGGAGGTCCGGGCAAACAAATACAAAGTGAGCGTATCTTCTTTTTCTATATTGCCTAGAAAGAACTTTGACTGAATTCTTTATAGCACTTATAATTATATATCACAGTTAATTTATCCGAAAAAAAGAAGAAATTATAACATGTATTTTCACTGTCCATATTTCCCCGACATATATATCTTCACAAATCATCGCTACTATTCAAATTCATTCAGTCCATTTATATCTTGTGAGACCATAATATTTTACCCCCAATCATAGTTGCATTTCTGCTGAAGAATATACCTCCCTCCCTCTCTTTCTTTTTGTTTCTCCCTCCCACCCTCACTCTTTTTTTCCCCTTCACTCTCTCTTTCTATAAACATACATTAAATTTTGCTCAGCCACTTGCAATCCTACAACAACCCTATTTTCACCGAGTATTCCCGAGGCCTTGTTCCATCATCTATTACACAGTTTCCATCCCCACAGCTGCATATATGTATAGTACAGTCGACGGCAAACTTCCTGTCGACTCACTCAACGCTTCTTTGTAGGATAATATAATGGATAATAATCGAACAAATAAATACAGTACATTTACATTTACCATACAGAATTATGTTTTAATATCCAGGTGGTAAATGAATAAACATCTTTGGTTTTCAGTTTACGAGCCATGTGAAGCCATTTAATTACATATATTTACTTCATGACTTGGCAAAAGTAGAAACGGGATTTTTGCCGCAGTCTGTACATACCACCACTCTGGATATCCACTTTTTTTTAGTGAGGACTGTGCTATCTTAATCCAGCTCTCCTGATGCACCCACAAACTAAGTCATAAAAGCCCTTATCTCCGGCACTGTTAACCCGAGCATAGCTTAGTTTGGACAGTTTTGAAGACTCCAAATTATGCCTGAAAACAGACCCCATCGGAAAACGAGTATTAGCCTTGTTTCGTTGCAGTGTTTGGAAGGCTACGTCCACTCCACAACGACCCCGTTAACTCGCTCATCATTAAGATCGTGTCTGGGGCGCCCGAGGTAATTGATGCCTTCAGAGTCAGAGAGGCATATTGACCAACATAATTAAGGGAGTGATACAGTGTTGGTAAATCTGGAGCAACTGATTCCTCCTGAGTATTCCAAGCAACCGGCCACCACCATTATTTTGGTTCATCTGGCCCTTTGGAGGAATCAAAGTGCTCTAATGAACCAAAGGCTCTTCCTTTAAATATTGCTTTCTTTTATACCGTACGTCGCTGGTTCTATTTTGAATAAGAATGAGAGATGGATGGACGGATGAGTGGATAGATAAACCGAGACACAAATACACAAACTATATAATAGATACAAAAAGACTGATAGAAAGACGGATGTAACATAAATAATCTAACGTTATTATAGTTTTTTATAGTTATTCGCTTTCCACAGCTTCTCGTCTTACAAAATTACATCAACCTCGAATTTAGATAAACACATGCATGCAGGTTGGTTTGTTGATATGCCCTTGTAGTTCCGGAGGCCCCAATTACCCCCCATGTCCCTGAGGATGGCTGGAGTGGGACCATAATGACCCTTAAGTACCCTGATAAAGCCCTTAACACCCCGAGGAACCTGCCGACCCTCACATCTCACAGATCTTTCTTATCAGGGGTTTTCATCTCTTGGCTCTCTCTCTTTTATTCATAGCATCCTCTCTCTCTCTCTCTCTCTCTCTCTCTCTCTCTCTCTCTCTCTCTCTCTCCTTCTTCTTCATCTTCTTCCTACCACTCCTTCCCTTTCTTCTTATATCTCTCTCCATCCTTCCTACCTCGTTCTCCTTTCCTCCTCTTCCTACCTCGTTCGTCCTCTTCTTTTCATTCTACCTCGTTCATTCTCCTGGTTTCTCTCCTCTTCCACCTCCTTCCCTCTTCATTACTTCTCCTTGTCTCCGTCTCCTCTTTTATCTTCCTCCTTGTCTCTCTCTTCTCTTCCATCTCCCTCCCTCTACAATACTCCTCCTAAAATCTATATAATCCCTTTTGTTCGGTCTATCCTCTTTCATTTCCCTCTCTCTACATTCCTCCATATCTCTCTCCTCTTTCATTTCCCTCCCTCTACATTCCTCCTTATCTCTCTCCTCTGCCAGTGTTGCCAGGGTTGATAGGTTGACGTGTTAACAGTTAATTTTGAGAAGGTGGCAGGACGACAGGTAGGAGGAGGTCAGCAGCTGGGATTATCACCACCACACACCAACTCATGTCAAGGGACCATGTGTCAAAAATAATACGGTATACTCTCCTGGTCACTGCCTATATAGAGAAGGGGGGCGTGTTCATGATGCTCCTGTCAATACTCACGCATATATTTTATTACAGATCAAACATTCATGGAACCCGTGATGTATAGTAGGGAAATTCGAAGTGGCTGAGGTCCTTCAAACTTTGTCAGTAAACGATACAAGACCTAAGCTAATAGTGTTACAATGTGTTTCCTACTACAGTTTGTGTGAATCATTTAGCTCCTCCTCTTCTCCAATAAACACAGACTCTTAAGCCCTATTTAAATATTAAGGTGAAGGACTGGTGTTGTCAGGTGTTTGGGATGAAGGTTGAGGCAGCATTGTGTACCTTTGTAGTAAGCTGGGGGGGAACAACACTAATAAGGGAAAAAGATGGTCAGTATCTTGGGTCTAATTCTTCTTTATGCATTGTGTTTTCTCAGACAAAGTAAGGTCAGTCCAAAAAAGTTTCTGAAGAAAAGAATGAAACGAAAAACAAACAGGCTTCAGTTTACATTCGGCCACAACACATATAAATTCGTATTTGCATAGTTTTTTCTTCAATGCTTGTAGCTTTTATAATACATAATTATATATATATATATATATATATATATATATATATATATATATATATATATATATATATATATATATATATAATTATTTCGTTGATTCAATCATCTGGTGCATGAGTCTATGCCATGAACAGTATACAAAATGTTCAACTATTGGGTGACAAGTTTCCTGTTAACTATTTTTACGCAGCATCAAAATAGTGAGTGAGTGAGTACTGTATATCCTTTGAATGTAAAACCCTGGGAAGTGACCACAAGGAGACATCATTTATAATGGTGGTGGTGGGACGAGCACGGCTGACCTGGCCTGGAGGGAGGGAGTCAGGTCATGGTCCGGCCACAGGACCTGCCCTGGGATTATCCCTGAGGGAGGCTGTCGATTCTTACACCCAGACCCGCAGGGGAGCCGGTAGGGGCGGCAGACGATCGTACCTTAGGGACAACTTAGTATACCCACGATTTACTCTCAGGGAAGGAAATGAGGGGAACGAACTTTGAAGAACATCATATTCAATATAAGTCCATGCACCTACACTGTTATTTATCACAGCTGTAACAAGAATACATGCGGCTGGTTTCGAAGAGGGACAGAAAGTTAGTGTCGTCTACCGAGAGAGAGAGAGAGAGAGAGAGAGAGAGAGAGAGAGAGAGAGAGAGAGAGAGAGAGAGAGAGAGAGAGAGAGAGAGAGAGAGAGAGAGAGAGAGAGATGTATCAATGGTGGGCGAAACTGAAGGAATAATGAAAGGGACAAGAGGTAGAGAGTTTGGAGTTAGGTGGATAAGAGGTAAGGACAAATGAAGGTGAAGGAGGTGAGCAAATCGAGAAGAAACAAAGGGAGAGGTGAAAGAAACGAGAGGAAACTGTGTGAGAAGTGAAAGAGTTAGAGACAAAAGAGAGTCAAGGAAATAGAAAGGGAAGTGTGTGAGAGGAATAAACGAGACAAGAGGAAACTGTGTGTGAAGTGAGAGAAGTTAGAGGGAAAAATGTGTGAGAAGTGAGAGAAGTTAGAGGGAAAAATGTGTGAGAAGTGAGAGAAGTTAGAGGGAAAAATGTGTGAGTAGTGAGATAAGTTAGAGGGGAAAATGTGTGAGAAGTGAGAGAAGTTAGATGGAAAATGTGCGAGAAGTGAAAGAAGTTAGATGGAAACTGTGTGTGAGGTGAGAGGAGATAGAGAGGAAACTGTGTGAGAGGTGAAGGAAGTTTGAGGGTGAAGGAAGGTGGGGATCAGGTCGGCAGGAGGGTGACATCCACAGCAGGTAGTATCCACAATTAACCCCTTACTGGTGGTGGTGGTGGGGGTGGGGGGAGGAGTAAGAAGGGCCTCCCCCCCCCCACCTTAGGGACGTCCCCAGCAGGCGCCTCCACACTCCACTGCTCTAGGTAAACACGGAGGCTTCCTGGTTTTCTCCCCTCCAACGAATCGGTAGCCTTCAGTAAATATAAATAAATAAATAAAGATATGAATGGATAAACAAATAAATATATAAATATACGAATAAATAAATAAATAAATAAATACAATATACGAATAAATAAAGAAATATGTATATACAAAAAATAAATAAAAATAAATATAAGTTAAAAAAATGAATATACGAAAAAATAAAAATAAAAAATGCATATACGAATAAGTAAATAAATACATATATGAATGAATGAATGAATGAATAAA
The DNA here is from genome assembly GCA_034508575.1 of Petrolisthes manimaculis. Classification (NCBI taxonomy): domain Eukaryota; kingdom Metazoa; phylum Arthropoda; class Malacostraca; order Decapoda; family Porcellanidae; genus Petrolisthes; species Petrolisthes manimaculis. Next base: position 108,642 of record JAWZYT010001901.1, read on the forward strand.
TAAATAAATGCCACTATGATTTCTTTTCGTTTTTATGCTTTACTCTTACCCTCGTAGACTATAGTTAATAAATATCCAACTCTACCCATATCATCATCATCATCTTTGTGTATCATCTATTTCATTTCCTTTAGGTTATTTTATCATTACTTGGTTGCAGGGCCTAATATCAATCCATCAATTATAAATATACGAGTGGGGGTCTGTTTTGGAGCATAGATTGTAACGAGCATCATACCCTTAAAACACACACACTCACACACACACACACACACACACACACACACACACAGGAAGGTAAACACTCTTGGTTCCTATACTATAGCTCGTGCGAGGAAACAAGTCCTCCTGATGTGTGAATAGAATAAATCCCTCAACACTTGTGGGACCTTCTCCTCCTCCTCTATACCACACTACAAAGACGGGTCACTATGGGTATAACTGTTGTCTGAACCTGAGTACGAAATTTACTCCTTGATACACACACACACACACACACACACACACACACACACACACACACACACACACACACACACACACAATACGATGAGTGGGACAAGTGGGAGATCGAGTCTTTAGGGAGAGCTGATGAAAATAGGTTTATTGTCAATACAGTTAGTTAGTTTACTTGATGTGGAGATTCATGAAGGGGAATATATACATTGACTGGTTTTGTTAAGAATACAATGACAATATGTGGAGAGTATTTATGGAAACGTTCCCTATTGGCAGGTGTGGGAGATGGAAGCGCACGTGTGTGTGTGTGTGTGTGTGTGTGTGTAAGTGGTTAAGTAGGTGAGGGTGGGAGCGTTCTGGAGAGCATGTGTTTAAGTGCCTATGGATTAGAGTGTGTTGGGTGCATGTGAGTAGGGGTGAGTGTGTACGTGTGCGCGGATGTGAGTTTGTTTGAGAGAGAGAGAGAGAGAGAGAGAGAGAGAGAGAGAGAGAGAGAGAGAGAGAGAGAGAGAGAGAGAGAGTATGACTGTGAGTGTATGTGCTTTCTCGTGGGTGTCATTGGTGAGGTATAGAGAAGAGTGTTGTTGTATGGGTAAGAGGAAGGTGTGATAAGGAAAGACTGAGAGAGAGAGAGAGAGGCTGGCTGGCTAGCTGAGGAACCCTTCTGTTACTTTGGTATAGGTGATGATCGGTTTAGCCAGACGAGGGCCACAAAGGATGCAGTTGGACCGCCTCACCGCCTCCCACAATGGTACACCCGACCCGCACCTCACACCACACAAAGCCACCAGACCTCCTCACAAAGCGTCTTGAAGGACCCTCTCCAGAAGTTTGGCCTCGACTTCATAATAAAGCCAATGGAGGTGAATTTCAGCGAGGAGAATGAATGAGAGGAGAGGCGTGATATGAGGGGTGAAGTGAGTGTTGTTGTTGTTGTTGTTGTTGATGGAGAGGTGAGGGATGTGAGTGTTGTTGATATTTGTGTGGGACATGGACTATAGTCATCATGATTACTTAGAGATGAATGGATGAGACGGATGGAAGAAAAGGATATGATGGGAATGTTGATGAAAGGAAAAGTGTGACATCTAATAAATTAAGCTTTGTTGTCGTATATATATAATGGAATAAGGACGAATGACCATCATTTAGTTACACAATGAATAAATAATTTCTTTACCATTCTTTTACAAATAACACAAAATAGCCTCTCTAAGAGGAGTTTTATATTTCAGTCATTTCATTATTTTTATCATTCCATCTGGTGTATATCAATATCTTCCTTCGTCACGTCAGGTGGTTATGTTCTGGGTTAGGTATATTTGTTTGTCTGTTTGTTTGTTTGCTTGTCAATCTGTTTTTTTCTCAGGAACCGCATAGATTACGAAGTTTCTATTGACTGGCAACAAGTGAGTCCGTTTTGGGAGAGTTCAGCATGTGGATCATAATAATGATTTTTTTACAACTTAAGAAAAGGGAAACAAAGAAAAGAGAACGGGGTACCGATGACAATGATGAATAATATTTGAGTGCGTGTGTGTGTGTGTGTGTGTGTGTATTTGGAATGGGCTTGTGTAGTGACTGAGGTATAGGCTAGTGGAGTGTATGGTGACTGGTAGATGAGGTTGTGGCCAGTGGAGAGAAATCTATAGTGACTGTGGTGGAGTGATGGCGAGTAGAAGCAAGCATGCCAATGGTGTGGTGAATGTTGAGTTGTGGTGATGGTGTGATGAACGTGGTAGTGTGGGTGTGGTGAACGTGGTAGTGTGGGTGTGGTGAACGTGACAGTGTGAGTGTGGTGGAGGTGTGATATGTGCATGTGATAATTAATGGTGGTACCAAAACCAGTAACTAAAAATGTCTGTTGGTGTTGGATGGATTCATGCACGAGTAATTTTGTATTAATCTTATCATGTGAGAAATCTTCTGAAAATGTGTTAGGTGTTATCCTACATTATCATTATTTTTCTGGGATAAATTTCATTTAAATATACCATTAAAAATACCATTAGAAGTCAGACAGCGCTTTTGATTCTGATATCCATATAAATATTCTCAGTGAAATGTTCTCGTGTACATGATGTTGACGACTTAACCCATTATTCCATATAATTCACCTAACAGGTGCGAGGAGAGTATTTATCATATAAATTGACATACATGGACTGTTTATATCCATACTGATATGTTTTATAGGGGAGTGAGACTGACTTCAAACACTATATATAATGTGTTGTTCTGATGGTTATAGCAGCATCAGCAGCAGTTGTATCGTGCTGGTTGAACCTGTGTGGTCTTTGGTTCAGCAGCTGCGTCACCTGGGGAAGGTGTGGTTAACGCACCAAGAACTCATGTGGGGGGGCACCAAAACCTTGTACAGCACACAACTTGTCTCTCTTACACAGCGACGGGGCACCTGAGGTGAACCTGTTGGGCAGGCAGTGTCCTCCAACACTGGCTAACTCTGAGGGGGGCAGCAGGTGTAACAAGCACTACACCCATATCAACAAAGTCCTGGAGGGAGGACAGGTGTAACAAGCATTGCAACGATTATCAACAAATTCCTGAGGGGAAGGGGGCACTTCATTGGTGTGTAATTTGAGTATCTGACGTGGGTGGTGGTGCTGACAATGTATCGTGTGGGGTGTGCCCCGTGGTGTCTGCCATGTTGTCGCCCTACCCCTCCCGTGTCACATGGCAGGGGTCACCAGCCCCCTGGGTCCCGTCGACACGATCTCCCGTCCCTCACCCCACCTCCCATGCTGTTAATGTGATGCTGCATCATGTTAATTGCATCATCTTTTATTGCATTGATTGAAGTCAGCATTAGTAATTGAAGTAGCATCTTGGCCGTGCATAACGATCGTCTAATTTAAACAGGGATGGAGGGTATACTTGCTCTTACATGGACCAGGAGCCTACTGAGTTACTCTCCAGGAGCCCAACATTGGCTCCGCCTCTCCTGGATTTCTTACCTCCACCCTCTAGCGGACACTCTGGGAGGTAAGTGGATGGAAATCTCATGGGAGGAGTCACATAACAACCACCGACAAATGGGAACCTCAGACGATAAAGGAAGAAGACCTGGGCGTGGCTTCCCGCTCCCTGACCAACCAATAGGAAGGCGACCCAGTGAGCCCTGCTGAGCGCACCAGTGGGATGGCGGGACCCCCTGCGGTGCCCAGCCAGGCTTGCCGCTATAGCCTTAATGATGAATCGTAGGGAGTTCACACGAAGCCCAGGTGCTGTGGTGAATGTAGCGCGTCGCACCGCTCCGGCGGAGTCAGTCGCACGCTCGGTCGCGTATTACACGGAGTGCCGCAGTGCAAGAGTTCAGTGCCAGAAGTGAAGTGTTGTGTTATTACCTGAACCTGGAGTTACTTTATCATCATCATGTTGAATCCATTCATGGACAGTGGCCACATGGGCTCACTGATGGGCCACATAAAGAGTCCGCCCACACACCACATGGCGGCGGACGGCTTGACACATACGCAAGGAAACCAATACAACAACGGGTATGGTATGACGCATCATACTATGCACCATGGCCACATGGGCACCTATCCAAGGGACCTGTTCCTACGGCGGGATCACATGGCCTCACTGGGCACGTTGGGTTCCCATGAACTGGCCAATAATCAACACCACACAATGTTCGGAGCGACGCTGACCAGTCATGACCCTTCCTCTATGATGTTCCCGGGACTACATGACGCCCATCATGGACACATGAACAACATGAACAGATTGGCGGCGGGTATGGACTGGTCTCATCAACAAATGGGTTCACAATTTCATCACGGTATGAATCACATGAATATGAATCCTATGACCGCCGCCCACGCCCCAGGGGCCTTCTTCAGATATATGCGACAACCTATCAAACAGGAGTTGTCATGTATGTGGGTAGAACCAGACCAACCGAACCCTAAGAAGCCGTGTAACAAAACGTTCACCAGTATGCACGAGATAGTGACTCACATAACAGTAGAACACGTAGGTGGTCCTGAGTGTACCAACCACGCCTGTTTCTGGCAAAGTTGTCCTCGTAACGGGAGGAGTTTCAAGGCCAAGTATAAGCTGGTTAATCACATACGGGTTCATACAGGAGAGAAACCCTTCCCTTGTCCCTTCCCAGGCTGTGGTAAAGTCTTTGCACGCTCCGAGAACTTAAAAATTCACAAGAGAACACATACTGGTGAGTAACATTATACCCAGAGATTTATTATGCATGTATTAATAAATTCATCCATTTCTTCCTGCGTTATAATAATAAACAACAGATATAATTTATGCCATCGTACCGGTCTGTATTACAAAATATATAGATTAATAAGTGGTTATGTAAAACGTCATTCATAATTATACAAAATATTTTTACAACATCACTGACTTGTAACATAATACCTGTACGTTTGATACTAATATCTCCTGTTCGACTAATGTATCTATTAAGTTAGATTCCTATTAAACTATAATTCTCGCGGTAACGGAAAAACTGCGATAAAATAGTATCAACACGCTACGAGGGAATAATAATAGTAGTAGTCGTATATCAAGTAATAGGAATAGTAGTAGTAGTAGTAGTAGTAGTAGTAGTAGTAGTAGACAGCTGATGTAGAAGCGGGAAGCAGGAGAGGACCGGAAGGATGGTCATTTATCTTCTTGAAGTTTAAAACGTTAGCCGAGGGCGAGGTGGTGGAGGTAGGTAGGTATAATATGAGGTGAGGTGAGAAGGCCAGTGGTCACCTCCTCCTCACCACGGTGGTTCAGTTATACCTCCCGCATCCTTCCTCACCGCACGCCTCCCTCCTCATTCTCTCCAGCTTGAGGTTAGTGAAGCTCTTAGGAGGATTGGAGTCTTAGGGTGTCGAGTACAATGAAATGTGTCGGTAATCGTGGGTAAACAAAGTGTCTATATACCGCCGCTCACGGTATTAATATTATCGTAGCTTGCGACACCACATCATACCATTCTATTCATCCTTTCCTTGGACTCATGTGGATTATTATTTTAAATCCCTATGTCCTGAGTTATTTTTTGTTCAATATATAAAATGTGTGTAAGTACATAAGTCGCTATGGTTTGTGTAGGGAAAATATTTATAGTTAAGGTAGCGGCGGATCGGGAAGGACCCACAACCAACACTACTACGCTGGCTCCGTTGTGTTGCGGGTGGTACGCTACGGTATGCACACACACACACACACACACACCTAACATATATTTTCATGAGTTCTCTGGGAAATCACTAGGGTTTTCTCCGACATCCAGTGCATTTTCAGACACTTTAAATGAGGCTCGAGATTTTCATGCGTTGAGTTAATTAACTGGAAAGAAGGAATGACGAAGGAATAGAATGTGTTGGTGGCGTGATAACCCTATAGACTCTAGCACCGCCGCCGCTCGTGTGTGTGTGTGTGTGTGTGTGTGTGTTCCTAACCATCATGGAACCCGACACTGGCCGCCCGTCACACACAAACCCACAACTTCTGGTCCACAAATTACTTTATCAAAATGTAAATCACATATTATTACATTTCATCATTTCCGTTGTGGTATAAAGTGTCAAGTGTACACAAGTGGACGAGTGTGTATATAGTATAGTAGGAACAGAGGACGACGTCTCCACTTAGTGTGTCTTGTTATTATATGACAAGGAGCTGTCACTTATCGCGTCGACAACAACCCGCCAGGAATTTGTGAAGGTGTCATGATTACCCTTTGAGAGCCTCAGTGTACACCCATTAAAGCTGGTATCGATAACCTTCATAATGGTACAAAATTGGTATCATATTTATAATAGAGTAAAAATTCGGAACCACATGAATTTTCATAATTGTTAAAATGATTACCAATATAACAGCAGCGATTTTTCATACATTCCTCACTAAAAATTTGTTTATATATATATCAACTTACCTATATATTATGACGAGGACTGACAACTACTGGTATTAATGAGTTGATTGTCTGAAGTACCTTGGTGTTATGGTGGTGAAACGTGTCATGTTATAATAAACTAGAAATGTATTAATAATGATTTATCTCGGCGTATTATATTACTTGATGTAGGAGTCATTTCCCGAGTGTCTCATGATTATATAATGAACTTAAAATATATTAACAGCATGAAGGATGGAAACACATCAACCAGGTATATAGTGGAAACCATTAAATTGTTCATATCCTGAGTGACTGTTAATTATCAATGCATGCAGGTACATACATACATACATACACACATTAATAACTGGCATATATACAGTACGTGTGGTGGAGTAATAGTGAGTGTAATGTGCTTCACTGTCTGTATCCTGCCTGTATGTTTGTATTTTGGTGTGGGAGATTACAGTTAATGTATCGACAAAAAATAAATAAAATGTTACAGTTGGGGACATTATGAAATAGACACACATGCATCAGGGCCCCTTATTAAAGTATATAGGTTAGGATGAAACGTTGTGTGTACAGATTCTTCCTATTCTATTTTTGATAAAGGGTCAATTTTGAAGTATGTGTCTGTTTTATGTGTCCTCAACTGTACTTAGTGAATAATAATAATAATAATAATAATAATAATAATAATAACAATAATAATAATAACAATAATAATAATAATAATAATGATAGATTTGAGGTTTAGACTGACGGTAAAGTGAATTAATTAAGCATGAAATCTACAATATTCTGTTGGATGCACAAATATCGATATAATGTTGGTGTAATTATTAAGATTATAAAATACGTGTCCCAAACACTAACACGCATTTCACTCATGAAATTTTCACAACCACCACAAGTGAACTTTAATATAATATGGCTTAATTATTTGAATTGTAAACTTGCTATTTACTGAAGAAAACCAATTACAAATGAACCAATTAAGCGAAGAAAAAGGAGTGTAAGCCTTATATTTAATATAGATGAGAGTAGAAAATAAGTTTGTTGTCGAATTTTTCTGTAGGTATAATTATATATCGGTAATTAATTTTCTACCTCTGATAATACTTTCCATACCGGTACCATATTATGAAGGACAAACGAAACCTCCTTTAATTAAGTTCACTACATGACATCACTTTATAGACGACTGATTAAGGACAAACCAAACCTCCTTTAATCAAGTTTATTATTAGTAGATAAATAGATCACTGATAGGGTACTCTAAAATATTATTAAGGTCCAACCAAACTTGTCGTATAATTAAGTTCACTGGAAGGCATCACTATATACAAATCTACAGGAATGTTAGTACGACGGGAGTGTTTGCGACCGTCACTTCCCTCTGTTGGTGATTAGATTTCAGGTGGGTGGTGAAGATCCAGCCTGCGTTAAGCTTACTGATGATCCGCCACGCATGACATGTTGTTACTCGGGGTTGTCCGCTTGTCAGGGTGTGCATCGGACCTTTGTGTTGTGTTGTCTTGTGTTGTGTTGTGTTGTAGGCACTGTCATCTGTGTTGTGTTACATTGTATAGAGATGATGGGATGTCGTCTGGGTTGTGTTGTGTATAGTTGACTGTACTTTGGTTCCTTGTGTTGCGTTGTAGAGACTATTAAGTTGCGTACCGTAGTGGATGGTGTTGTGTTTGTGACTGATTTTTATCTTTTGATGCGTTGTATTGATTGGGTTGGGTTGTGTTGCTTATTTGACTTTCGTTTGTGTTGTACGAGTGACTACGTATGTATGTATGTATGTGTGTTGCGTATTGAACTGTCATTTGTGTTTCATTGAGTGACTGACTGTGCATATGGATGTGTGTGTGTATTGCGTATTTAACTATCATTAATTGTGTTTCGTTGAGCGTTGAGTGACTGACTGTGCGTAGAGTATGTATGTGTGTGTGTTATGTATTGAACTGTCACTTGTGTTGCGTTGAGTGATTGTGTATATGGATGTGTGTTGCGTATTCAACTATCCTTTGTGTTGCGGGAAGAGTCTGTACGTATGTATGTATGTATGTATGTATGTGTCCATTATTCCATGTAATTAATGAAGTGTCTTGGTGTTGGATTACTGAGTGTTTCCTGTGTTGTGTATGAAGTTGTATTATAAATGTATATGTATATGTGTATAACTCTATCAATAACCAGTCATCGTAATATATAAAGAGTACCGACTTGTCCGTTCTAATTCATATCTTTTTCATAAATCTGGAACAAAAGATTCCTCCAAACTATTCCAGGCAACAGACCAATGCATTATTATTCTTATGAACCTGCATGGATGGTCCTGTTTCCTGACAACCTCTGGAGGAATCAAGACGCTACAATATACACACCAAAATAATTATGTTGATAAATTAGAAGGCTACTGATTCCTCCAAACTATACCAGGAAACAAACGACCCTAGTGTTACAAATAGGGGATGTGTTTCCTGGCATAGTTTGGA
>JAWZYT010001901.1:122500-167923 GCA_034508575.1 Petrolisthes manimaculis
TTTTTGGTGAATTGGTGGAGTACTCAATGGGTTTGTTACTTTGTTTGGAGTATTTGGAGGACGCATATAGGTGTATAGTGGGTTTTGCTCGGAGGTCCTGAAGGTTGTATATAGGAGTACCGGTAGTGGGTTAGTTTGTAGGAAATGAAGGGTGTATGTAGGAGTATAGTGAGTTTGTTTGTAGGTATTGAAGGTTGTATGTAGGAGTATAGTGAGTTTGTTTTTTAGGAATTGAAGGGTGTATGTAGGTGTAGTGTTTTTTTTTTTTGTAGGAATTGAAGGTCGTAGAGTACATTGGAGTAGTGTGTGACCTTGTACAACAAACGAGTAAACAGAGAAAAGGGACAATAAACACGAAGATAAAGGAAGGACAAGAGAAACAGTTGAAGTGAAGGAAAGGGATTGGCTTGGGTCCAAATGGGCGCCAAAACCCTGACTTAAAGTAATTGGTCAAATCAGTAAAGAAGTCCCATGTTGCAGTGTGAATTAAAATGGACTGTACATTCTTCATCTCCTTCTCAGTATTGTTCACCGTCAGGCCACCCAGGTATACACAGTGAGAGAAAGAGAGTGAGTGAGGGAGAGATAGAATCAGTAAGGCTCATTAGGACAGGGACAACAACCTTTTGGGACACTGCCACACACCACACTCCCACGGCAAGACACACTCTATAATTATATACTTTACAAACTCATATAAGACTTTCCCCATATCAATAAAAACACACACAACATGAGCCACCAATAAGACTTTCCCCATAACAATAAAAACACACAACATGAGCCACCAGTTACCACAGCTTAGGGGTTGATAAGATTAATAATATGGTTTTCTTGGTTAATGCACTAAACCTGTTGGAGAAGCCTCAGGGAGATTAGAGTAATAATACGGCTTTCAATGTCGGTGTACTAAACCTGTTACAAATGCCTCAGGGAGATAAAGGTAATAACAAGGCTTTCTCTGTTACTACACTGACTCTGACGGGACAGGAAAAGCATCAGAGGGTGATATTATTAAACCAAGGAAAGGCTCTCTCTACGTTGCTTAATTTATTTATTCGTATTACAAAACAATACATACGACTGGAGCGACACTAGATCCTCCTCTTCGTCTCTTAATAATACCCCCCTGACTCAGCCTCAGGTGTTGGTGGTGTAACAGATTAGGACAGGTTATGGTGGTCGAGTGCGCGTCTCACTCCCTAATTACCGTGTCCTAGTGACGGCTGAGGGACACTATATATAGGACCAGCCAGACCCTCGAGTCCTCCACACGTTACTTATATAATTATAGTCTCATGTTGCCTCAGGATCACTATTTATATACTAACTTATAACTTAGTCTCTCGCGTCAGTCAGGAATCTGTACTGGTTTTTCGAATTATATGCATTTAGTTTTATCTCAATTTATATTAATTATATTTCTCCATAAATATAAATGCTACAGTTACGAAAGCGCTACTTATTATATATATATTTCCATATGCACAGAAACATTTACAAGTATTCACGATAAAGTCTACATCTGTCTAAAAATACCATATTAAAACACTATCAAACAAACATCTTTATACACACACCAATTTACTGTACATATAGTCACGTGATACAACACTGTCAATCAAATTAGAAAAAAACTCCCCTTTATAATTAAGTTTTCCTCCGTCGTGTGTTCAATCTAATGTTTCCTACGTCCTCCAACCCGTTATAAGAGGTGTATAGAGGACAGCGACGAATACATACGACGCAAATTTAACTCTAGATCTGAGGATGGTGGTCGGAGAACGGAGGAAAGGTGTGAGGAAAGTGTCAGTGCTCTACTGTCACCGCACACAAACAATATTACACCTAACCTAATAACGAAATGAAAAATCCTTCTACACTTATTACTGTACATATAAAATCCCCTTCTAAACTTATAACTATACAAACAAAATTCACATCATACAAAATTCCACCGACCAAAATAATACGGACGAAAAAGTAAATCTCTTCGTGGAACTGACCAACAATAATATGATTCTGAAGGTAAGACGCATGATGAATGATTAAGGTCCTCTAGAACACCAACCATTCACGGTGTCCCTATACTTAATCAACTTGTGTATGGTGTTGCCAGGATTTTCACGCATTTTTGTGCCGCTCCGAGGAGGCCAACAACTGGCATTAGTCACGGGTTATTGGCTGGATGTCCTCCTCTTCTACACCCTAAGGCTATGGTCAATACTCTCCTCCTTTTCTTTCTCGTCCTTCTCTTCTCGCTTGACCTTTCTGCCTGTACGGTCACTCCTTCTCCTCCTCCTTTTCTTTCTTCTCCTCCTCCTTTTCTTTCTCCTCCTATTTCTCTCTTGACTCTTCTGCCTACGGTCACTCCTTCTCCTCCTTTTCTCTCTCCTTTTTCTCTCTTTACCTTCCTTTCTATGGTCATTCTTCCTCCTATTTTCCCTTATTTTTTCTTCTATCTTAACTTTCCTTCTTACGATCACTCCTTCTCTTTCTCCTTCTCTTCTCTCTTAAGCCTCTTGCCTTTAGTAATACCTCTTGTTTATCCTCTTATATTCTTTTGGTTAAGGTTACTTTTCCACTTTCTCCTTTTCCTCCTCCTCCTCTTCCTCCTTTTCACAGACCTTTCTTCCTATACGGTCACTCTAATTTCTTTACTTGTTCTTCTGCAATTCTTGTGGTTAGGGTAATTTTTTTCTTTTTATCCTTTTCCACCATTCTCTACCTCCACGATCTTTTTTTTAACTATAGTAATTCGGTCTCTCTCTCTCTCTCTCTCTCTCTCTCTCTCTCTCTCTCTCTCTCTCTCTCTCTCTCTCTCTCTCTCTCTCTCTCTGTGTGTGTGTGTGTCGCCAACTATACAACACAACAACAACCGGTACGTATACAGTACATACAGAGACACCACACACACAGCCACAAACAAACAGTATAGGGGCTCCGGCAGCTGCTCCTGATTGCTTTGACGTAATTGGTCCACGATGCTGATTGCTTTCACGTGATTGGTCAGTGGCGGTGACACCTCTGAGTTAGTTAGTTGATCGGGCGTGGTGAGTGAAATTGCAGCCAGCCAGCCAGCCAGCCAGTGAGCCATCCAGCAGGCGTGTTTTTGCAGCCCTCAGTCAGTCCAACCACAATATGGTCATGTAAGGCGTTGTAACCTGATCATCCTACCGTGTGCCTGGACTCCCATGGGGCCAAGGATCCCACACCAGAATAATATCTCTTACTGTCTGGAATGCTGGTGGTGGTGGTGGCCTTTGTGGTGCAATTGGACGTGTTACAGTTCAACCCATGCAAGGAGGGACACAGAGAGAGAGAGAGGGGGACATATTATACAGTATTCGTGAGTTATAGGAAGAGAGGGACATATTATATATACACTATTCGTGAGTTATAGGGAGAGAGGGACATATTATATATACAGTATTCGTGAGCTATATATAGGCAGTGAGTTACCTTTTGTATGGGTCACTCACTGTATATTATGGTGGTTGCATCCATTATCGTTTCATGTTTAAAGACGTTTGTATCAGGAGGTTGTTCACATAAATAACCAAAAGATATTTTTATATAATTACCAATGGAGTAAATAAATAATAAGGTACAAATATACACACAACGGTATTTCATTTACTTTACACACACACACACACACAAACACACACACAGTAATTAAGACATCAGCTGGCATAACGAGATTAAAATAAATAAATAAATAAATAAATAAATAAATAAATAAATAAATGCGAGGGTCGAGTTCTAGAGAGAGCTTTTATGGACCTCAAAGAACATTAATTATAATTATTTACATGTAATTATAGATACTAGAGTAATTAAATATTGATACCCTTAATAATTACCAGGAGATTATTTTGAGGGTAAATAGGTGGGCTACTGAATCCTCCAAACTATGCCAGGAAACAAATCCCTCATCAAAGTAACATTGAGGTTGTCTGTTTCGTGGCAAAGTTTGGAGGAATCACAGACCTTCTAATTCACAAGCAAAAAAAAAAGAAATATTTCCCCTTAATTTAATTGTGACTTGACATAGTGAGTGTTATAAGGAGAATGTGTACACTCACAATCCAAAATATGTGTCCAGGTTTGTTTCGAATAGCCCGATCGGGTATTAAGCGACCTCAATGTAACAGGATAAGCTTGTAATTGGTTCACTAGTATGTCAAATGGTTCGAAACTTCAACAAGACCTGGATACAAATTTTGGATTGTGAGTGTACATTAAATAAGGAGGTATTATAGTGGAGTGACGGTGGCAAATCTGGAACAATTGACTTCTCCAAACTATTCCAAGCAACAACAGACTTTTCGTTCCTGCTTCATCTTTTCCTCCTCTTTCTTATATCCCTTTCATCCTTCCCCTGTTTCTCCTCCATCTATGTACCTTCCCATTTTCATATTTTTCTCCTCCATCACACATATTCCTTCCCCATTTCCTCCATCATCTCTCCCTCCTCCTGCTCCTTCTTCAGACAGGTAAGGGCGTCCATGTGACTCTACAAAGCAGCCCTGGTAGAGACGCCAATACAAATGGTGGGTGTCAGAGGCGGTCACAATACCCGAACTGATGGGGAGAGGAAGGGAAGGGAAGGGGGTATTGATTCCCCTTACCTCTCTCTCTCTCTCTCTCTCTCTCTCTCTCTCTCTCTCTCTCTCTCTCTCTCTCTCTCTCTCTCTCTCTCTCTCTCTCTCCTTAACATTATAAACCTGAACGGAAATTCCAGACGTCACAATAATTTAATAATTTAATATCGGGAGGCCCAAGTCGTTTTCTCTCGAGGAGTTATGAAGCGGTGGCCAGTAAAGCAAAAAAATAACATTATGAAAAATATATATGTAAATTATAATGATACTACATAATAAATACTGCATGCATACATTTAATGATTTGTATAATGATCAAGATATACCGGTCAATAAGAACAATAACAATAACAAAAACAAAACTGAAGGATTATGAAGGTTAAGAGAAATATTATATGTTGTAAATTATGAGTGAATTGGAGGACTACTGATTCCTCCAAACTATGGTGTGTGTGTGTGTGTGTGTGTGTGTGTGTGTGTGTGTGTTGTTAGTATGGTTAGCCAGACAGACCACACCAGCTGTTTGTAGGTTGAGTCGTTTCTGGGTTGCAGTGGAAGAATCGATCTCTGTTGCTTGTATGGCAGGAGGACAGGGGGAGGGGGGGGGGAAAGGTGGAGTGGGAGGGATTTAGGGGGATGGGAAAGGGGGACTGGGAAAAATGGGAGGGGTGTGACAGGCTGAGTGGGAAGAATAGGGAAGGGGGTGGGGTGGTGAGGCTGAGAGACAGTCTAAGTGGGAAGAAAGGAGAGGAAAGGGGAGGGTAAAGAGGAAATGGTGTTTGGAGAAGAAATGTAAATAAAGAGATCTGTGTGAATGAGGAATAAATGGAAGAGATGAGAGTGGTGGATAAGGATGGGATTGTTCACCTGTTTACATGCCTCACTACAGTATAATAATTCTTCCTCATATACTTCCTCACTAACACTTACAGCTCATATTCACCTGCATACATCCCTCCTCCTTCTATACTCATGCTCCTACTCCTCCTCCTCTGCTTCACTCATCATCATCATTCCCCTCATTGTCTCTCACCACAAAAGAACAACACTGCATATCGCTCACCACACATCACATATCATTACTCCCTCACAGTACATCCCTCACCACAAATGAACAACACTACACAACACTCACCACATGCACATCAACACCCCCATCCCTCACCACAAAACAACAACACTACACAACCCTCACCACACATCATCACCCCCTCACTACCACTCACCACAAATCACCACACACGGAGCCTCCCAAGAATCCACCAAGGGTATATACGAACCCTAAGAAAGAAAGATTTTCACATTTCCCCCAGACATAGTTGAGATATGCTTATGTGCGCATGGAAGGGGCATTAAGGTGTAATAATCTGAGAATGTGTGCTCGCCATGCCTTCAGAAAGGAAAAGGAGGAGGGAGAGTGAGTTTGTTGTATGTATGGGTGTAATGGTTAGATCGCGTGTCTCCACCCCTCTCTCTCTCTCTCTCTCACTCTCTCTCTCGTTCTCTCCTCCCTGTCCCTCCCTTCCACGGTCCCTTCTTCATTTCACACCTCCTTCCTTCACACCTTCCGCGGTCATTTCTTCCTTCCTTCCTTCCTTCGCACCCTTCTTCATTATTAATTTTCTTCTCTCAGTCCTCCTTTCCTCACACTTTCTTCACTCTTTCGCATCTTCTTCATTTCACGCCTCCTTCCATCTTGTGTAATTTCTTTCCTCTTTCTTCATCCCCTTCTTTCTTTCTTCACCCTATAGGTAGTAAGGATAAAAGAGGATAGAAGTGAAGAGAGGAGAAAAGAGAAGAAGTGAAGAAAGAAAAGAAGGAAAAAGTGAAGATGGAGTAAAGGAAAGAAGTGAAAAGAGAAGAGGGAAAAAGTGAAGAGAGAAGATGGAAGAAGTGAAGAGAGAAGAGAGAAGAAGTGAAGAGAGGAGAAGAGGGAAGAGGTAGAGGTGAAGAGATGAGAGGGAAGAAGTGAAGAGAGAAGATGGAAGAAGATGAGATGAGAGGAGAGGAGAGGAGAGGAGATGAGATGAGATGAGAAGAGGGAAGAGGTGAAGAGATGAGAGGGAAGAAGTGAAGAGAGAAGATGGAAGAAGATGAGATGAGATGAGATGAGATGAGATGAGATGAGAGGAGATGAGATGAGCACAGGTTATCAAGGTTGGATGGGCGTGGCGTGGTGGTCCATCAATTACCTCATGACTACCTGACAAATTACATGGAAATGAACCTGGAAAATACAAGAGGCTGAAGGTAATGAGCTCCTGTGTTACCACCAGACATGCAGGCCTTTTGAGGAAGACGTACAGTTGTGGACACATGGAACAGACACACTTGAAAGGAGATCCCTCATTGAGATTATTGAGTAGAAAGAGCCACTACACTCTCTCTCTCTCTCTCTCTCTCTCTCTCTCTCTCTCTCTCTCTCTCTCTCTCTCTCACACACACACACACACACACACACACACACACACACGCACACACACACACACACACACACATACACACACACAC
This sequence comes from Petrolisthes manimaculis, assembly GCA_034508575.1. Lineage (NCBI taxonomy): Eukaryota > Metazoa > Arthropoda > Malacostraca > Decapoda > Porcellanidae > Petrolisthes > Petrolisthes manimaculis. The sequence goes on from JAWZYT010001901.1 coordinate 129,619, forward strand.
ACACACACAGTCTCGTTCTTGAAAATCAATCTCCTTGACCTGAAGTAACTAAATCACGAATTATTACGAGTATTTTGCTAAAGTGTTCATGTTGGTTCGTATTCACAAGACTGATTTTTCAAGCGCCGTAGCGAGGATATAGTAGTCGATGTAAGGGATGCTACAACAACAACAACAATAATAATATAATAAAGACCTTTACTACCAACAGGACATGGAGTTGGGTCTTTCCTCTGGATCGGTTCAGTGGGAAAGGGTTGAGATTTACGGTCCCCGAGTGATGGGCCGGGCGAGTCTTAATTAGGGCTGTTACTTGGCATAATTGGGGTGTGGAGGGCAGGTAGCGGCGGGATGAGGTGCGTGACACTCAAGCGGGAGCGGCGGCAGGTTTCATCCCCCAAGATTTAGGATGCTGGTCAGGGAGGGAAGACGTGACCCCTCTCTGGCTACTGTCATTACGCTCTGCTACCACCACCATCACCCTCACCAGTCCCATTGCACCCTTCCACTCCAACCCACCCTCACTCACCCTTTGACAATCCCTGCAACACACCACCACCACCATCAACATCATCCACCCTTCCACTCCAACCCACCTTCACCCTTTGTCAATCCCTGCAACACAACACCAACAACAACACCACAACCACCAACACCATAACCAGTGCAACTATCCCTCACACTCTGAAACACACACACAAACAAACACACACACACACACACACACATACAAGGTGGAGTAAAAAAGGGAAGGAGCCAACAAAAAAGAAAAAAACCATCCAAGGAAGGTGGGAAGGAGGGAGGGAGGGAGGAAGGGAGACAGGTGTGTGGCAGGTCCTCCCGAACTTAACAAAAGAGGCAACTAATTAACTCGTAAAGAAAGTAACAGTCATGTAGGTTATTCCTTAGAGTAAGTATTGTACCTCATCACGATCTCAACACTCTCTACTCTCTACTTCAATTACTAACTCACCTTTCTATCCCCAATTATCAAAGGCCATCTCAACACTCTCTACTCTCTATTTCAATTACTAACTCACCTTTCTATCCCCAAGTATCAAAGGCCATTTTCTGAAGGTTAACTGATTCACACAAGAAATGGATAATAATGTATATGTAACTCTCAAATTTTCACACAATGGATATCCCTCTCTCTCACCATCCCCACTTGCCTTCACACCACCAAATCATCCCTCACCACCATCTCCAACTCCCTCACCACCACACTCACTTCCCCCACCAATCATCCCTTTCTACCCCATCAAAACCCCCACTTCCCCCACCACCATGGTATCAGTAGGGTGGGTGTGGGGAGGAGGGATAGGGGGGGATGGAAGGGGGGAGGGGCTCGCGTGTCAGAGGTGGGGAAGGAACGTCAACAGACCACCCCTTGTCAACTTATTTACCCGCCTCTCTCTCTCTCTCTCTCTCTCTCTCTCTCTCTCTCTCTCTCTCTTTTCAGTTGTCTGGGTTTTATCTAAGTATGCTAGTGTCTGTGTGTGTAAGTATTTGTATATATCGATTGAGTGGGTATGTGAGTGAGTATTTAAAGAAGCAAGGGTGTGAGTGAGTATTTGAAACAGTGAGTGTGTGAGTGGGTTAAATATTTGTTATATCGAGTGTGTGGGTGAATGAGTGAGTATTTGATAGAGTGTGTGAGTGTGTGAGTGCATGAGAGTTGCGGGTGAGAAAGAGCTTCACACACACACACACACACACACACACTTACTGCAGAAGGTGATAATGTGCTGTAAGAGAGGAAGAGTTTTAATGTCTCACACTAATGGCATCAGATCCTATCCTGCTCTCCTCCTCCTCCTTAGCCCCTTTCTATGTCTTCAATGCTTCACAGTAATGGCAGAGAGAGAGAGAGAGAGAGAGAGAGAGAGAGAGAGAGAGAGAGAGAGAGAGAGAGAGAGAGAGAGAGAGAGAGATTATGGCCATTATAATAATATTTGTTTTGGTGTTTCTTAAGCATTGTTAATATTTTTCTTCCCTTAATAGGGTCCATAATTACGGATATAATATTACCTGTCACACATATATAGGCCTATACTATATATTGTAACACATAGGCCTATACTGTGTATTGTAACACATATTGGAACGTTTCTGATCTATTGAATCTAATTTCTATTGTCATATATTATCTTTCCGGATCTATTTCTACAATTTCTCCCTTTCATCTACATTTCTTTCCTTTCTCATTCTCTGGGATATCGAGATTTATGTGTATATATATATTTTTTTTATTTCCATCTTGATATGCATATGAATGAAACGTAAGGTCTGTGAGCACATAAATATAAGTAGTGAAAATGGGGCTCCCTGACACAATGGAGGTTTGGGGGGAAGGGGGGGAGGGAAGGGGAGGAGAGAAGGGGAGGAGGAAGGGGAGGAGGGAAGGGGAGGAGAGAAGGGGAGGAGGGAAGGGGAGGAGGGAAGGGGAGGAGGGAAGGGGAGGAGGGAAGGGGAGGAGGGAAGGGGAGATGGAAGGGGAGATGGAAGGGGAGGAGGGAAGGGGAGGAGGAGCTATAGTGGTGAGGGGGAGGGGGAGGGGGAAGGGAGCTATGGGTAAAAACACAGCTGATTCACCGATCCTTTTCCCCCCTCCTCCTCTCTCCCTCACTCACTCACTCCCTCTCCTTATTTTTTCTCTACTCTACTCTACTCTCTCTCTCTCTCTCTCTCTCTCCCTCTCCTTATTTTTTCTCTACTCTACTCTCTCTCTCTCTCTCTCTCTCTCTCTCTCTCTCTCTCTCTCTCTCTCTCTCTCTCTCTCTGTGTATGTCTGTTTTTCCTTTCTTCCCTCTATTGTTATTAATATTTAATTCACATAACTCATTCTTCCACTTCCATATTTTCTCCTCTCATTTTTGTTTCCTTATTCTCAATTTCTCCCTTCTCTCAATTTTCCCTCTCTCACACCTCATCATCATCAAGTCCCTTCTACTCATACTCTCCCTTTTCCAACACCTCCCTTTTACCTTACTCTCTCTTACTCTTACTTTCCCTTACTCTTATTCTCCCTTTTCCCACCCCTCCATCTTCTACTCCATCCCTCCCTTTTACCTTTCCTTACAACAACTTCCCTCTCAGTCTTTCCTCCCTTCATCTTTTCCATTTTTCTTCCCTTTTAATCTTTCCTCACATCTCCCATTCGATTGTGCTTCTCTCTCTTATACTTCCCTCCGCTCTCTCCTCATTTCATCATTTCCTTCCTCTCTCCATTCTTCCTTTTCCTTCTTTCTCTCACACCTCTCATCCAGTCTGTGCTTCCATCCCCTCCCCTCCCCTCCTCCCCATTCCTCCCTCCCTCCCCTTCTCTTCCCCCTCCCCCCCCCAGGCAGCCGCTCATGAGCTAATATTTTCTCGTAATTTATGAGGTATAATCCAGGGAGGGAGGGAGGGAGGAAGGTGAGGGAGGGGTTTGAGGTGAGGGAAAGGGAGAGGGGAGTTGGTTTGAGGGGAGGGTGGAGGGTGGACAGGGGAGGGACTGTAAGTGGAGGGGGTGTGAGGGGAGGGGATGTGAGGGGTAATGGAGGAAGGGATGACGAGTTTTTATTTTATTTTTTATTTTTTTTTGTAAGGGAGGAGGGAAAGAAGGGGAGGACAGTTGGAGGGGATGAGAGAGAAAAGCAGAGAGGGGAGAGAAAGACCGTGAGTGGAAGGAGGTAAGGGAGGGGAGAAAAGAGGAAAACAGACTAAAGTGAAGAAGAGATGGGAGAGGCTGTGAGTGAAGGAGGGAGAGGAGACGAGAAAAGAGAAGGAAGGGAGAAGAGAAGGAGACTGTATACAGAAGAGATAGTAGCCCAATTTCAGAGAGGGTATAGAGGAGGGAAGGGAGAGGAGAGGAGAGGAAAAGGGAGTGAGAAGAGAAGAAGAGATAGTAGCCCAATTTCAGAGAGGGGAGAGGAGAGGAGAGGAGAGGAGAGGAGAGGAGAGGAGGGAGAGGAGAGAGAGAGGAAGGCTGAATGTAAAGAAAAAGAAGAGATGGTGGCCCGTTTTTCACAATCGTCAGAGTTCCTATACCATTGTTTACGAGGGTATAATATATAGGGCACATGGGGAGGTATGGGGGGTACAAGGGGGCATCACACCCATTGGATATTATATAGAGGGAAGGAAGGCCATGTGGGTGACTTACTGTTGGTATTATGGTAATTATACACTTTGGGTACTAATATTAGAGCTCCATGATTCATCCACAGTGTATGCCAGGAAACAGCATCACCTTGACAAAAAAAATAATGGTGTTGTGTTATTTGGAGGAACCATTTGCTCCAGATTTACCAACACTGTATTCTTTCCTTATATCCGCCAGTTTAGGTTGGTGATAAATTGGGCCCCGAAAAAAAAGAAAAAAAAAAACATAAAACTTTTCTATCTATACCCATTGTTGGAACACACACACACACACACACACACACACACACACACACAGAGGATGGTTTGAAATAAGGAAGATCTACGTGAAGAGATAATCGCCTTTGATGACCCACAGCCAATAATAACAACCAACAAGAATAAGGGAAGGAAGTTTACCGTTGTGGCAGCTGTCTCACCCCAGGTCCAGGCACCCAGTCATCTAAAAACCCTTATGGTATACAACTTCATTCACTACGTTACAGGTCTCGTATATATATATATGGATATATTCTATTACTGTATTGGGTGGGTGGATGTATCAATGGAATAATTTTCGCTGTATATTCTATTACTGTATTATGTATTGGCCTTTGGGTGGATGTATTGACAGATGGAATAATTTTCGCTGTATATTCTATTACTGTATTATGTATTCGCCTTTGGGTGGATGTATTAACAGATGGAATAATTTTCGCTGCATTGAGCACACTCCATGCTGTTCTGACTGTGTGTGTGTGTGTGTGTGTGTGTGTTAGAGGGTTTTGCAGGTGTAGATCGAGTGTACAGGTGGTAAGGTATACGTGATAAATATATAATGAGTACACTGGTATAGCTTAGGCGAAACATACACACACACACACACACCGTTACACAAGAAAAATAATGTACAGTGTGTGTGGGTGCATAATCATAAACACATATACTAACAAACAATATATTCATTCATACAATCAGTGAGGAGATTATACTGACTATATATACTTGTCGTTATGACTTGTACCAGACCTGTGATCTTGTGGGAAAACTGGATGGTTCTAATTCATCCCAACTGTGCCGGAAAACAACTAAAACACCGGAGAATATTATTATTTTGCACGTTGGATAATGTAGTTTTGGATGTATGTGCTTGTCCCATGATTATCCTTTTAATTATCCTTCAAGACGCTTTCGGTGTTGAGGCGACAGCACTTTTGTTGACGAGTGAAAGTAGATAAATTTATGGTACAAATTGCCTGTTTATTTGTCGTGTCGTGGTAGAGATGAGCTTTATTGTTAACCATTTAGTGAAACCTTGAAGTGTGAAGTATGATTATAAAGGTTGTATAGCATCTACTGTATGTAGGTGTGCCCTCACGTCCTTCCTTACTGTGTGTGTGTGTGTGTGTGTCAGCTGGTGGCGGCGGTGACGATGGAGACTCGAGGGTGCTCCACTTTGAAAGGAAAGAGAGAGTAAATTCCACTTCAGATCATTTGGAGAATTTTCCACTCTTTTGTATCCTTTAGAAAACTGACATAATATTCCCATTCTGGCCTCAAGCCGATGTGGATGACTCTCTACATGACCGAGTGTTCGTTTCCCTTCCCTCACCCAACTTTTCTCACATTATTATAAACCTTAATCGATTTTTCCCACTAAATCTCCAAACAAAAATAGTAGAAAATGATACAACGTCACACGAGACAAGAAAAATAATTATGTGTGAGATGGACCAGGGTTGTAAATATGTGTTAGTTCACCTCAAGGTTTGGACTAAAGTTACCAAGCATGGCATACGGAGAGGGTGAATCCGGATCTTCTGCATGGGTGGGTTCGAATGAGTCGGTGGCCGGGGTGAGGTTGCGTTTGGGTGGCGGAGGCACAATGCTCGGGAGGGCGTGAGTGAGGGAGGGAGGGACACCATCACCACCACAACCACAAGCACCAAACACCGTCAGTAGCGAGATTATCACCATCACCAAAGCCAACACCATCACCAAAAGCACCCCATCAGTAGCGAGATCAACACCACACAAGTACCACCCCCACCACCACCACTACCGCCACAAACATCCCCATCAGTAGCGAGATTAGCTGGTAAACAATAAACCAACCAATCGACCTTGGTTTGTATATATAGACTTTATGTAGGTAGTTATAGCCTATAGAATAATAGATAGGTACTCGTTGGTGTCATCAGTTAAGGTCCATCATCATTATGCCATTAAAGTGGTAAAGAAGTGAGAAAATGAGTGGGTGATGGTCCTTAGAGAAGAGTCGAGTGTGTGTGTGTGTGTGTGTGTGTGAACCTCTCGTGCTGGAATGTAAAGTGTGGGATTGAGAGCAAATTATAAGAGTGAAGTGGGTGTTGGAGTAGGTATTATGAGTATGAATTAATAGCCTCGAAATATACACTACTACTGAATCCTCCAAACTATCCCATGAAACAAAATACCTCAGTACACAAACAAGTAGGAGCTTTGTTTCATAGCATAGTTTGTAGGAATCAGTAGCCTTACAATTTGACCACCAGGCAGGCAGGCAGCAGTCAAACAAAAACCGTATGAAACAACAACAAGAACAACAACAACACTAATGATTACAGCATTGCCAATTCATCCAACCCTCCAATTTCGCCTGAACAGATTTCCCCTATTAAGAAGGTGGTCCTGGGGGGTAGGGGCAGGGTAGCAGGGGAAGGGGGGGGGAGGTGTTCTGTCTCCCCCTGGGCCCTGTGGTGTCAACAACACTCCCTCCGGCCATGTTGATTACTTGGTCCATATTGCTGCTGTCTCGCCTCCCCTCACTTCCTCCCTTCTGTCTCCCCTTACTTCCTCCCTTCTGTCTCCCCTCACTTCCTCCCTCCCATCTCCCCTCACTCTCTCCCTCTCGTTTCCCCTCACTACCTCCCGTCTCCCCTCACTCCCTCCCGTCTTCCCTCACTCCCTGCTGGCTCCTTTCTCTCCCTCCCGTTTCCCCTCGTTCCCTCTAGCAGTCTCAGTCCTCAATTCTCCTCTCCCTCCTCGTCGTCCTATCCCATTTTCCCTCACCAATTTTTAAAAACTTTCACTTCGTTTCCCTTTGCCTCTTCTGTCTTCCATCTCTCTTTCACACTTCCTTTCTTTCCTCCTGCCTTGCCCCTTACCTCTCCCACTCTTCCTTTCTTTCCTCCTTCTCTCCCTCCTACCTTCCCCCTCACCTTCACCTCCCTCCCAGGTGGTAATTGGTTCACAACACCAGTTCTCTCACCTTCCTCGTGTACCGTACTCTGTCTTAAACACGGTGTATGTACCTCATGATAATGTTATGATCATAATATTAAAATGACAGAGATGGTGTTGACAATTATTACCATCATCTTTACAAAAAATTACTATTATGAAAAAACAATCTCAGGTTCACCATTCAGGAACCGGACCAACCATAGAATAGCCTAGGCCCCCTGAACGATAATCCCGAAGATGTACTTAATTTTGATTATTATATATATACTTGTTGACTGATGAAGCATTTAACCCATAAGTATATTTGACGCCACCTATTGTGAATCAACCGAGACTGAGGGTGTTGGTGCTGCCTATCCTCGACAATGTACGAAACGTGTTATTATTTACGTTATAATGATAAACGTGTGACTAATTTGGTGGAGTGTCTGGTGGTGATGGTTGTGTTGTTTATGTTGTTGTTGTTGTTGTTGCTTTGGTGGTGGGGGTGGGGGTGGTGGAGGTTATTGTAGTTGTTGTTGTGGTGATGATGTTGATGTTGTGAGAGGTTGCTGTAGTTGTTGTTGTGGTGATGGTGTTGTGGGAGGCTGTATTGGTGGTGGTGTGGCGCAGAGCAGGTGTTGGTGTAGGCTCTGGTATTGGTGAAGGATAGGTAAGGTATGCTGGAACTGGTGGAGGTCAATAATGACTGTAATGGTGGTGGTGGTGGAGAGTAAGGTATTTTAAATGGTGATAGTGGTGGAGGCTGGTATGGGAGAGGGTCATGATGGTAGTAGTGGTGGAGGGCAGGTAGGTAGGGTATGGTAGTAGTGGTGTAGGTAGGTATAGGTAGGTATAGGTAGGTAGGTAGGGAGGAGGGAAGCAACCACCACCACCACCACAGCAGCAGACCTCACTGTCCTTGTCTTCATTAGTCTCGATTCTTTCCCCAGCTCAACACACCTGGAGAACCCACCTTCACGCACCTCCCCTCACCTCACGGCTTTACCATACGTCCCACTCACGCCCCTCCTTCGCCCCACACTGCTCAGAATAAAGTTGAAGCTCTCTGGGACAAGTGTTCTGCGTAGCAAATTCGCATGAAGGGAGAATTCGCCAAAATATTAGCTGGTGAAAAAAATAGTTGCTCTCAGCGGGTGGTAAGAGGAAGGTTGGGTTCCGCTGGCCGCTACACACACCACCACCACCACCACCACTGCTCTGCTGCTTCTCTCTACCCTGTGCTCTACTCTCTTAACTGCTCTGCCCTCCAATCTCCTCTTCTCTGTGTCGTTTTGCTTTGCTCTGTTCTGCCTTCCTGTCTTTCTCTCCTCTATTTTCCTCTCCTTGCATCTGTTCTTCTCTTTACCTCTCTCCTGTGCTCTGTTTTGCCTTCCTGTCTTCTCATTTACTCTACATCCTGCACTCTGTTTTTTCTCCTTTCTTCTGTTCTGTATTCCTCTGTTTTGTCCTCCCGTGCCCTTCTTTTCTTTACTTTTATTGCCCTTGTTCTGCTATACTTTGTTCTGTTCTCCTTTTTTCCTGTTCACACTTCCATTAATTCTACTCTCCTCGCCTCTCCTTGTTTTCATCTGTTTAGCATTCCTCTGAACTTCTCTCAGATTATGTTCTACTCTGACAACCTCCCTAACTTCCCCTTCCACGCCTCCCGCTGAGTCCTCTGTTTGTCTGTCGGAGCTGGTGCTGAGTGGGTGACGAGGGCGTGGATAGATAACTACTCTAGATATAGTCAGACAGATAAAATGATAGACAGGGACACCGACAGACAGATGAGTAGTAGATAGAGACAGATAGATAACATTATGATATATATATTATATTCATTTCAAGTGTGTGTGTGTATGTGTGTGTCCGAATGAGCTTCAGTAATATCCATACGGAGTGTAAATCAAACTTACACATCAACTCTCCAGCATCACCAAACCTGAACAACAAGCCAACAACGAAAATAAAAGTGACTCCATGATGTCACAAATACCAAGGAATGCAATGGGAGGGGCAAGAGGAGGAGAGGCAAGGGGTGAGGAAAGTAAGGGGAGGGGCAAGGGGTTTAGGAAATACTGGGGAAGAGTCATAATAAGATGTGGAGGACAGGGGGGATAACAAGGAAGAGAGGAGTGAATGAAGAGGGGATGGGGGAGGAGGGGAATGTAGAAGGAGGGGTAGGGGGAAGTAAAAAGAGGAGGAAAACAGAGAGGGGTGAGGCAAGGGTCGAGGGGAGGCATGGAGGAGTACAGGGAGGTGAGGGGAGAGGGAGAGGGGGTGGGAGGGAGAGAAGGAGGGTACAGAAGGGAGGGGCGAGGGGTGGAGCAGCAGTATAGGCAGAGGTAAAGTTATAACCGACGCTCTCTGAATAACAATACTAGTGGTGGGGCAGACGGTTGTGGTGGAGGGTGAGGGAGACACACAGTTATGGTGATGGTGGAGGGTGGTGGTGGTGATGATGGTGAGTGATGGAGAGACAGATAGTAATGATGTAGTGGTGTTAATGATGGTGACTAGTGGTGGTGGTGGTAGTGGTGGCGGGTGAGGGAGAGATAACTAATTGTTTGGTGGTGGTGGTGACTTGTGGTGGTGAAGATGGAGGTGATATATAGCTGTAGTATATAATTATAGTGGTGTTGATGGGACTGTAAACTGTTTTGAAGGAGACGGTTGTGATGGTGACTGCTGTAGTGAGGGAGACATACGACGAGGGTGGTGATGGCGGTTGTGGTGTAAGAAGACAGGAGACAAGATTGTGTTATGTAGGTTATGGTGGTGGCAAGGCAACACACACACACACACACACGTTTGTTGTGAGTGTGTGTTGTGCTGGCCTGGATACCTGCATGTGTCCGTCTTACTGCTGCCCAACAATTCTTGAGACTCACATTTTCTCTACTGTTTCTCTTTCTATAACTCTAATTCACTCCAAAAAAAAACTGATTTGCAATTATTTTTCTCTGACACAAGGATGCTTGATTGTTTGTTGAAATGACACAAAGCACTTTTAACTGTCAGCATGCAAATATATCGTGAAAGTATATCGAAGACAACGTAAAGCCTTTTTGCACTGTATACTTCAATCTAGTCTATTATAAATAAGCATGGAAGTTTGTTTCTTTGTTGGGCCTAAAACAGCGTTGAAATTTCTCTACAAATCTTGATTATATTTGCATCCCAAAATAATAAGTGAAAAAAGAAACGAGGGTCGGAGATCTCTTTGGGTTACAAGCCAATTAAAACACGAGACGAGCCAGTCAGTTATGTGATGTATCTAATGAAAAGGTGACAGATGCTATACGGGGAAGGACAACCACAACCAGAGAGAGGAACCCACGATGTTATAACGATAAACAAAGTTATTTTATATTCTCTTTCTCTCTCTCTCTCTCTCTCTCTCTCTCTCTCTGTCTCTGTCTCTCTCTCTCTCTCTGTCTGTCTCTCTCTCTGTCTCTCTCTCTGTCTCTGTCTCTGTCTCTCTCTCTCTGTCTCTGTCTCTGTCTCTCTCTCTCTCTCTCTCTCTCTCTCTCTCTCTCTCTCTCTGTCTCTCTCTCTCTCTCTCTCTCTTATTAATCAGGACTGACAAAGTTTGACCCGAGTACGGAAAATGAGTGAGTGGAAAATGTGTTAGTGTTTTGAGGCGACCACTGCTTCCTACCCTTCTCATATCTCAAGTCAGGGTGAGTGAGGGAGGGAACCTTAGCACGTGCTCTATGGTCCTACCCTTCCCCTCTTTCCCTTTTCCCTCTCCCTCCCCTTTTCGTTCTCTTTCTCTTGACACCTCCCACCCTTCTCTCACTTATCATCTTCTACTCTCGGGGATCTAAGGTAAATTAATGTTTTTTTTATAGTTTTTTTATTTTAAACATAGTAACTGAAGATAGTAAAATGTATTCCCTCTCTCTCTCTCTGTATATATAAAAAATAATAATAAATATATAATAATAATAATAATAATAATAATAATAATAATAATAATAATAATAATAATAATAATAATAAAAATAAAATGAAGAAAAGAGGAGCCAGAGCAGTTGAGAAGTTGTGTATATATTTATTTAGGAGTTTTTATTTATGGTGGGGCACGCGTTGGTGTTGTGAGAGGAGTCGCCTATATGATACCCAGGCAGACCCTCTCACCCCCACCCCCACCCCATTCTTTTCTCTCCCGACCCCCCTTCTTCCCCCCAACACACACACACATACCCTCACCCCTCTCTCCTTTGACCCCTCATGTGATACCCTGGTCTACCCCCTCTTCTCTTCTCCCTTCCCCATCTACCCCCTCCTACATTCACTCTCCTTTGACCCCCCCCCCCCCTCCATCCATATGTGATTCCCTTCCCTCTACTCTTCTCTTCCTCCCTCCTTCCCTCTCTTCTCCCCCAACACCATCATCATCACATACCCTCCTTTGGCCCCCTCCTTTCTTTCCCTCTCCCCCATCATCCCCTTCCCTTCCCTCTCCTTTGTTTCCCTCTTCCCCATCATCACCATATAATAATACCCTTCCTTCCTTTCCCTCTCCTTTCTTTCCCTCTCCTTTCTTCCCTCTCCCCTCTCATCACCATATAATAATACCCTTCCTTCCCCTCTCCTTCCTTTCCCTCTGCTTCCTTTCCCTCTGCTTCCTTTCCCTCTCGTCTCCCTCACCCTGCTCTCCTTACGGTCACCCCACTCCCATAAAAGTCTCGTTTTCTTTGAGCCTTATTTATTTTGACGCCTTTTTATATTTGGTTTAGTGAAAGAGATCCAGTGCTGCTTATCCATCCATATAAAGATGTCACTGTTAATAATTTGGGGGATAGTAATACGTGTGGACGATGATACAATGATTTAACGAGGGATTCTTTCTCTTGTCGGTGGTAAATTGGAGTGCTACTGATTCCTCCAAACTATGCCGGGAAACTAAACGCCGCTTCTGTGTTACTGTACATATATATATATAGGGAATCTGTTTCATGGCAGAGTTTGGAGGAATCAGAGACCTTCCTATTCACCAACAATTGAATCTCCCCTTTAGGGACCCAGTGATGTAGTCAGAAACTTGGAGGTAAGTTAGTCCTTTAAATATTGTCACGAAACACCACCTATATACTGAAGAAGGAGTGTGTTTCATGGCATGATCAGGAGGAATTAGAAGCCTCCAATTCCCATTCACGATCACAGGAGACTTCTGATGTTTGGTGACAATATCTGAAGGACTCATGTAACTCCAATTTTCCAACAACACCACAGGGTCCCTTAACCAATTCAGTTATGTCAGTATTCTTATACCATACCTATATTACGAATGAATGTTTCTGCACTGAAGACTTTACACAAACTGGTAGCTGTTTTCCCACGCCAATCCCACTATATAAACACACTAATGCTTCACTTGGGACCCTTTATATTCCTCATTTATTTTCTTATCCGCGTTTTTTATTATCACCATTATTATCTGTAGCATTAAAAGCCCTTCAACACCACTGCTTATCCAGCCATGTAAAGCGATGAATGCTAATAATTCTGCGGGCAGTGCGCGTGTCGACAAGGAGACAAACATTTTATGGACGAGGCGGCTCCAAACTTGATCCATTCAGCTGCGACTTACCTGGGACGTATTGCCCCCAAGTCCCTCATGGTACGGGGAAACCCAACCCTACTTGAGGCTATACATACACACTACATTTATGATGGATGTTTGTTTATATTTGTACTCTATAATATTATACGGTAATTGATTTTGCCTTTATGTGTTGTAACGTGGAATATAATTTTTTAAGGTCAACTAATGTATACTGATTCCATCCACCATCGCACTGGGATACAAAACTGAATAGTATTTATTATTAATATTGAGGGAGTCTTTCGTAGTACAATTTGAAGGAATCCCTATAGCATCCACCTCGTCCACAGCACATGATAAAAATAAACCATATTATACACTATAAATATAGGGCCGTATACAAGAACCTTCATGGTGTTGACGATGGCTCTGTTGTTTATCTATGGTGTCATCGTCCCGGTACCATGCACGCCATCGTATATACTGTAGTACGTACCATGAATGTTCTTGAATATACGGTCCTTAAAAATATTCTGATATGACTTAATCTATAAACCAAGCTGACCATAATAACGTAGTATATACGATGATGACGATGCAACCTTTCTCTTATAGCCTATACGGTACCTAACAAGACAACATCCCCGTACCTTAAGGGAGTTGGGTATTGTGGTAGAGGGTCCAGCACACACACAACAACCCCAGTCAGCCATTCATTCTCTCTCTCGTTGGCCCATTCTTCTCTCTTCCTCTCCTCCACCTCTTCCTCTTCCTCTTCCTCAATAGCCTCCCTCCCCTACCTCCCTCCCCTCGAGTTTATTCTAAGCAGCAGACCTTCCTTCCTTCTTCCTGAATAGCGCCACTCACTCCTCGCTCTTGGAACACCAGGGTACAGAGTAAACTTGACAGTCATTTTGTGTGTCATCGGAGGTTTACTTTCTGGAGTACAGTCGCGAGTAAAAGTCTTGAATCGAATTAGAGAAACCGAGTAATTTGAATCATATTAGAGAAACGGAGTAATTTGAATCATATTAGAGAAACCGAGTAATTTGAATCATATTAGAGAAACAGAGTAATTTGAATCATATTAGAGAAACCGAGTAATTTGAATCATATTAGAGAAACCGAGTAATTTGAATCATATTAGAGAAACAGAGTAATTTGAATCATATTAGAGAAACCGAGTAATTTGAATCATATTAGAGAAACCGAGTAATTTGATATGATTCTGATCTTAACTTTAGAATCTGAATGAATGATGGTATATGTCTCTACTGAATGTCTCTACTGTACTATTAGAAATGTTGACCATATATACGTGTTTACTTAATTATCTCACGGTCTAATGACATAAGTTAGGCGTTTTTGATGGACTAACATAAAAGGACACAACTCGGACCAAAGGAAACAACAACCCTACGACATCACGAGAGGGAAAAATAACATAATTATAAAACTCATTTATTATTTTCCTACTGCATGCATGACGATAACTGAGCCCCTCCCCTCACATATGTTACTGTCCTTAGGTGACGTGTAGAGCAGGTGAGTTATATATATACCAGTAACAACACCCTCATAAATATCAACAGTAAATCATGGGTGTACAGTCGTGGTATGAAGTTCTGTACACGTCCCTCTGGTGTGATGGTATAAACTTTGAGAATATATGTTGTTGTTGTAGGGAATATTTTTGACGAGACTGTTTCTTCTGATCATTATTTTCATGGTTTAAGGGAGGGGGTGTAATAGTGTTGGTAAATCTGGAGCAACTGATTCCTCCAAACTATTCCATTATCTGGTCCTGTTTCCTGACATACTTTGGAGGAATCAAGGCACTCCAATGTACCAAAAGTGTATTATTACCCACTTAACAGAAGAAGAACAAGCACATTAAAATCCCAACACCATTATTCTTAACGATTACCAATATACCAAACAGGTGATAGATAAATAGATAGACAGGAACTTAGAATCGTGACTGTACAACTAAAATTATATATAGTTGTATAGTCACGATTCTTATATTATAACCAGTGAGGTGCTTGGACTCTAAATAGAAAAATTAAGAAGAATATTGCATACTATATTTTTCACTCTCTTCCTGGGTGATGATATTATGTGTTCGTCGGTTCTCTTCTTTTTTTTTATGTTTCCTGAGGGACACGACCGACCGAGGACGTGGGAAAGTCGAAAAATGAAATGGGGCCGGTGAAAAATACAATACAAAATGGACGAAAATTCAACCTTAGGATGAACGAACGACTTTTGACGGAGGACTAAAAATATATATTATTATTATTATGCATGTGTGTCACCAGCAACTCCCGCCGAAGACACGAGGATGAATGACGAAGGAAACTTAAAAAAAACAGAGAATTATATTGTGCTAATTTAACACGAATAATTCCCAAAGACACGAGGATGAACGACGGAGAAAAAAAAAGAAAAAAGAAAAGAAAAAAGAAAGATAGAAAAAAAAACATATTCCCGAAGACACGAGGATGAAAAAAGAAAAAAAAAAGAAATAGAAAGATAAAAAAAAAAAAAAAACATATTCCCGAAGACACGAGGATGAACGACGGAGGGGTAAAAAAAAAATAAACTAAAAAAATAATAAAAAATAAAATAAATAAATGTATAGTGTATAGGTGTGACACAGGTTATACGACGACAATTTGGCGGTTGTTAGTGTTCCTTTACGGTTGTCAGTAGCGGCCATTGAGCCCTGATTACTGACGCTATATAACTGCACCCACCCACCCAGGAACACACTGCTGCTCCCTCCCTTCCTCCCATGTATGTACTGTATGTATGTATGTATGTAGTTTGTCGTCCGTTCCCCCCTTGAGGCGTCCGTGTATTCGTCCCCCTTCTGGCGTCCGTAAGTCCGTATTAAGTCCGTCAGTCCATCCGTTCGTGTGTCCGTCCCCTTCAATTCAGTCCAGGTGTGATATAGTCCAAGTGCGATTTAGTATTTAATAGGTGCAGTTGAAACAGTATATAAAGTCATTCATACAAAGCAGTATATAAAGTCATTCAATACATTCATGGTGTAAAACATGTGTGATTTATATAGTACACCTCATGTCGTGGCCAGGTGTGAAATTCGATATATTTATGATTTAATAGATTTACGATTCAGTCAGTTCAGTCATTTAGTGTTCAACTCCTTCGTGATTTAGTATTTTCGAAACCCATGGTGTGTATTTGGGATCCAGTCAAAGTAGGAATCAGTCAGTGCAGTTAGTGGTTAGTCCAGTTAGTGTTTACGTAATATTTGTACTGAGGATGTCCGTGCTTCATTCAGGCTACAAAAGTGGTTGAGTTTGAGACTGTTTCCTATAGCTCCCTGTGACGGTGAAATAATCAAAGCTTTAATTGTCTAAGTCTCTGTTTTAGATATGTACAGTTCCAGGTAAAGGTTTCTGTGTTTATATTCTCTTGTCTTGTTCCCATTTCTCTTTTACATGCATTTAATAAAAGAGGTCTAATTATATGATGTGTATATTAATATCTTTGTCAAATCAAATGTGTAAAATGTAGACTTTTTAATCAAGACTTTTTTTCATACCTTCTCATGTTGTAATAATTATGTTTTCTTTACATTTATTTATACCCAAGCCTCTCAACATACATGCCAAATGTATACTGAACACTTTTCTTGTATTCTAAGCAACACTAAACTTGTAATCCAAGCAATACTATCCTTATAATCAAACCACTACTATACTCGTAATCTAGGCAACACTTTTCATGTATTCTATGCAAAGCTAAACTTGTAATTTGAGCAACACTACACTCGTAATCAAATCAACACTTTACTCATAATGTAAGTAACAATATGTTCTTAATCTAATATATCAACAATATGTTCGTAATCTAATGCATATATCTTCCTTTGCAGGTGAGAAGCCGTTCCGGTGTGAGTACGAAGGCTGTGACAGACGCTTCGCCAACTCGTCTGACCGAAAAAAACACTCGCACGTCCACACCTCCGACAAGCCCTACAACTGCAAGGTCCGTGGCTGCGACAAGTCCTACACACACCCGTCCTCCCTCAGGAAACACATGAAGGTGCACGGCAAGTCACCACCACCATCAGGCTCTGGGTACGAAAGTGACGACTCGACCACTACTAACGGCACGTCAACCTCGTCCTCCTTGGTGTCGTCCTCTAACACAGGCCAGACCTCCCTCGTCCCGGGCCCAGGACTTGGAGGTGCCGGTGGAGGTCCGGGAGGTCCGGTAGGTCCAGGAGGTGGAGGCCCAGGAGGTGGTACAGGTGGTGGAGGACACTCAACTAATCTGAGTGAGTGGTATGTGTGTCAGAGTGCTGCTGGGATGCCCACGCCGCCCAGTAATGAACACAGTCCAGTGGGTACCCTGAGTCACGTCCTCCCGCCAGCCTCAACGGCGTACTAGCAGTTCCTGGCCCCTTGACTCCCCCCTCCCTCAGTCTCCTGTAGGAGGCACCGGGAGGGGGGTATGTTATGGGGGCTTGGGTACACTGTGGCGGCGGCTTTCCCTCCTTCTCAGCGATGTATATAGTCTGTACATAGTGTATAGTGTATATAGTGTACAGACAGCCTATATTCGTAAGTTTTTACTGCGCGACCTGCGGGTGACCTGCCCACTTGTCCCGGGCAGGTCGCTGCTCATGAGACCTGATTCACAAACGTTTTTATACCACAAACCGGTTTTACTACAGGCCACCGACACAAGGCTTCAGTATTACAAGTTGACATTAACAACCTTACACACATGGATTACAACATGCTATTACCCTCAACCTCTAGTATAAAGTCCTGTAAGATCTTGGGGAGAGAGGGTCAACAGAAGAGGATTGGTAGAGTTGCAGAGGTGAAAGGAGTGTCTAGGGAAAGTTTGTAAACTCTATATAATATATCCTGAAACCTCTGAACGAGAAAGGAATAGGCACTTATTGTATACTATTGTCATTTCAAAATTATTGTATTGTGTTTTCAAAATGTTACTCAAAATATACTGTACGTCAATAACACACTTGACATCAACATGGTATGATATTTTTCTTTTGTATTTTCATTAATCAAAGGGCTAATAATATACTGCTACTTTATGTTTATATTAGGTTACTGAATATTTTATTGTACCCTTGAAGCATATTATTACCTACGACTGTGACGAAGTAATATATGCTTCTTGGAATTATCTAGAAGAATTATTAGTCTCCAATTCTTAGGCAAAATATCACCTCTTTTGTAATTCTTAGGCAAAATATCACCTCTTTTGTAATTCCATTGTTTATATTACAAGAATTATTTTAACACACCTGCCAGATTTTAATAACATTCTCAGGCTGGGTAGAAACACACTTTTTTTTTTTGTGTGACATCTAGCATACTAATTACGTGTCTTAATAATTCAGTGACCTGTTAGTTCATATTTGCTTAACCTGTATCAAATCAAATAATGTGTCATATTCGATTTGTATCAGTCAGAGGAAACCATTCACATATCCAAATCCCGAGTGACGAGCCTGAGAGTGTGATGACATTTTTGTAACTACAGTGCTATGTTGTACGGGAGGAAATATTTTATGTACCGGTACTTTGAAATATTTTAGTCCACGTGTGTAGTAGAGTTGTTGGGTGTCTGTTGTAAATGTGAAGCAATGTGTCGCTAACCTGGAGTATAAACCCGACTATTAAGGTGCTCAACACGATTATTATTCTTTATTTATTACCACACAACAACAACAACAACAACAACAACAACAACAACCATCACCACCAAAGGCTCTCCCCTCTCAGTGAAGGAAGCCACACGTGTTGTACCTCTCTCTGTTTATGTCTAATGTATAGTGTTGTTTTTTCCTTCATTAAAACACTAAAACCTAAATACACTACTGACAAGAGGGGCGTTGAGTGGCCACCTGACCTTACCTATACCTATACTTAACCGGATCTGATCCCTCTATAGAATTGGGTAAGGGGGTCAAGTGGTCATGTCAGTGCTCCTGTTTCTCTAACCTTTATATTCCAATTACTCTGTGTATCCTGGGAATGGGTTAATTTATATACAGGACTGTCTACATATGTGGAATGATGATTTTTTAATATGGATTCAGGAACTTCATAATGAAATAAAATAATAAACATATAGAAAGAGAGAAAGAGAAGGGGATAAAGATGGAGAAGAATCTGCTGGTAATGATGATGATATGATTATGATGATGATGATGATATGATGATGATGATGATGATGAGTCAAACAGAATACGGACTTTGTTAGCATACGGGGCTTGTGGGAAAATGAAGTAAGTGTAAAAGAAAGAAAGAAAGCTGTATCCGGCCATATTATATTATAGTTGAGCCAAAAATAAAGATAAATAAACATAAAAATAGTACAAAACCACACAGAGCGTTTGGTAGTAAAAGGAAATAGACAAATAAAGGATGATTTGGCATATGAGGCCAATATGATATGATCGCGTTGCATACATTGACAAACAAGGCTATGCAACAAAGGCAATCAACCATCAGTTCAACCATCAATATAGCTTCCTTGCAACACAACACAACACAGGACACTTAAGGACTCTGTAATCGTGTGTGGGAATTGGAGGCTTCTGCTGATTCCTCCAAACTATGCCACGAAACAAGCTCCTTCCATATGGTTGGTGTTTCGTGGCAATATTTGAAGGACTCTTTTATCTCCAATTTCTGACTACATCACCAGGTCCCTTAATGACTGATTGATTGACTGACAGGCTCCTCCCCATTAGGATGACGTCACCCATTCAGTGTCATTTGATTGGTTACATCTTCTGCATCAATTGGCAAACGTCACCAATTTGACGTGCTGTGATTGGTTACCTCTACTTTTACTTGGTTGACGTCACCCAATTTGACGTGTCCTGATTGGTCGCCTTGGGTGTAGCGTGCGTGTCATTGGCCGCTCCACTGCCTTGATAGCATCTGGGGAAGGGCTCAGTGGGGTGCCTCAACTCGCTCGCAATAATCCGATATCCATTTTATTGGCAGCTTTGAAAAGGACCATTCATACCTTGTTGGCCCATAGTATAATTGAACCAAGAGAGTGATTCAATATGTCGTTTATGGCGTGTGCATTTGGGGGTGATTAAGGGGGGTAATCTGTTGTGCAGGGCAACTGGAGGTGGGGGGATGGGAAGGAGGGGAGGGGGTCGACCACTTCCTCCAACCAAACTGCACTACAAAAACACATCCATCCCCCTTCTTGTCTCGTTTCCATGCATACTTTTGGAAGATTTATATAGTAGCCCTCCAATTAACTTACAGAGAAACGAAAGGCCCAAACATATAGAGTGTGAATAAGTTAGTGAGTGAATGAAGGCCCAGTGGGTAATGAATGAGTGTCAAGTGAGTTGTGAGTAAGTACCTATAGTGAGGAATGAATTAGTACCTATTGTAGAGTTACTGATAGATTTGACTCCTTCCTCCTTCCTTATAACAAAACCCTGCAACACACGGTACATACAATACACACTAAGGATAAGTTGCAGGGGATAGTCTGCTGTGGGCGAGAGAAATGGAGGGCTAACGAATTCCTCCTACCTATGATACAAAACAGATTTCTTAGTCGTATCGTACAATTCTAAAATCCTTCGTGAGACTCCATGGTCCGCCCACAACATACGACACTCATCAATACATGCCATGTCTTGGATAAAATAAAACTGAAAAAATGGAAATGGGGTTTACTGATGCAGATGATGATGATGACTATTCGTAACATCTTTTAGCATATTTCTCTGATCAGGAACATTATTTTATGGCCAGACAGACAGAGGCGAGTATGGTGGTGTTCCCTATCACCAGGTGCATGTATGTAGCCTATATACCGCCGCATCTTCCCATGGTTCAATGACTTACAAGCATAGAATATAATAGTGTGTTTTTTTTTGCATCTAGTTTTATGATTGTCAACCAAATGGAACTCTGGCTGTGTGTAATCCCCTTCCACATGGTTGAATCACAGGTGTGTCATGTTACCCTTTACCGAACACAAAATTATGCTCTCCAGTTCCTCTATATTCAAGTACCTCGCCAAACTGATTTTCGCACACTGACTAATACGACCCAAACAAACATACAAATACAAATAATACAAATTAAATATAAAAGAAGTACCAGAGGACACAAACGGGATGACTACTGATTCCTCCAAACTGCACCACGAAACAGATCCCATATTAGTGAAATCAGTGATATCGTCTGTTTCTAGGGGTAGTTTGGAGGGTTCATTTGTCCTCCAATTTACCAACAAGATTCTCTCCTTTATCAACCTGCCACTCCATCAGGATAAAAGAGAGTGAGTGCAACAGTCATGAGCAAAAAAAAAAAAAAAATAAAAAAAAAAATAATAAAAAAAAAAATCTTCCCATGACAGATTTTCACTTCTGCATCCATTTCTTATTATTCAATTGTCTACATTAATTTTCTTAAGTTTTATTTATATTTATTACGTTTGTCCATCGTCAAAATATCTTGCACAATATCCTATAGGAACTTTATTTATTTATTCATTAATCTATTATTATTATTATCTTTTATCATGGAATGCACTACAGGTGTGTGTGAGTGGTGTTGTGAGTGAGGTGGTGTGTGTATATGTGTGAGGACAGAAGGGCAGGTGGATGGGAAGACGGGTGTTGTGTGTGGGAGACTATACTGAGAACCAGGAATGTGCCTCGGGCCTACACATGCCTCCTGCCCCATGCCCTGCCCTGCCCCATGCCCTGCCCTGCCCTGCCCTGCCTTGCTCAATTGCTACCAACCTGCCCTGTAATGACATATTCCTATTAATCTACCCTGACTTACCTTGCCCTGTCTTACCCCGTCTTGTCCTGCCCTAGCTTGCCTTACCTCGTCTTGCCCTACCCTGTCCAGCCTGGTCTGCCTTGCCCTGCCTTGCATTACCCAATCTTACCTTACTTTACCTTACCCTGCCCTGTCCTGCCTTACCCTACTATGCTACACACCAGACCAGCCGCCAGCACTTCACTTCTAATTACCTCAGGATCTATTTTGTATCATAATATTGGACGTCACACATTTGTTCTATATTATCCAAGACCCAAACCTCAAGTGGATTATCTACCTCATTATTCTCACACCTTGGACGAGAAACTGGAGAGAAAAATGGGGAGGGAGAGGAAAGGGTGAGAGAAAAAATGGAGATATAACAAGGGGAGACAGATTGGTGAGCTAAGAACTGGAGATAATAAAAAACTGAGAGAAAAATGGGTGAACTAAGAACTCTTGAAAATAAATAATTATATGAAAGACAATACAATTAAAAAAATGTCTTTCTAGTCCTAAGTATCAATACCATGTGAATTTAATAAGGGACAACATTTTAATTTTATTTGGTTCAACGGTTGGATGGGAAGGAAAACAAGAAATGGAAAATGATGTTGATGATAATAATGACGACGAACAAGATGATGATGATGATGATGATGATGATGATGGTGTGAAGGAGGAGAAGGGAAGGCCAAAACAAAACCTGGGCAAGACAGGGTATATAAGGTGGGGTGTGGTGGGGGTGGGGCAGGGAGGAGCAGGGCAGGGCTAGGTATATAGGGCAAGGTAGGGGACGGGAGGGGAGATAGGGCTTGGTAGAGGGCAAGGCAGGGAGCAGAGTAGGGGAAGGTAGGAGAGGGAAGGGTAGGGTAGGGCAAGATAGGGTATTGTAGGGTAGGGTAGGGTAGGGCAAGATAGGGTATTGTAGGGTAGGGGAGGGGAGGGCACGAGAGGGTAGGTTAGGGTAGGGGAGGGGGCAGGGTAAGGGCACGAGAGGGTAGGTTAGGGTAGGGCAAGGCACGAGAGGGTAGGGTAGGGTAGGGTAGAGGGCAGGGCACGAGAGGGTAGGTTAGGGTAGGGTAGAGGGCAGGGCACGAGAGGGTAGGGTAGGTTAGGGTAGAGGGCAGGGTAAGGGAGGGGAGAGGAGGGTATAGGGTATAGGCAGCTGGTGTTGACTCGAGTTTCACCACGCGCTCTGAGCTGTTTATTCCCCACTACCGCAACCCACACCAGTATAGTACAACACAACAACCACACACACACACACACACACACACACACATTCTCTCTCTCTCTCTCTCTCTCTCTCTCTCTCTCTCTCTCTCTCTCTCTCTCTCTCTCTCTCTCTCTCTCTCTCTCTCTTTTTGATGTGACTGTCATGTCCTCAATCGCCTTTTCATTCTCTCTAGTATACTCAATTTTCTCTTCGCTCAAACACACACACACTCTCTCTCTCTCTCTCTCTCTCTCTCTCTCTCTCTCTCTCTCTCTCTCTCTCTCTCTCTCTCTCTCTCTCCTGTATGTAGCCTATATGGATAGTGTAAAGAGGAAAGTGAAGGGCAGCTAAACGGGACAGAGGAAGGGGAAGGGGAAGGGGAAGGGGAAGGGAGGTAATCTAGTTTTTATTTGCAGATGATTTGGCACTGATTGCTACCTTGGATCTGTGTGTGTGTGTGTGTGTGTGTGTGTGTGTGTGTGTGTGTGTGTGTGTGTGTGTGTGTGTGTGTGTGTGTGTGTGTGTGTGTGTGTGTGTGTGTGTAAGATATAGGACATTTTGTACACGTGCATGAGTAGGTCAAAAGCATAATAGTCAAAGCTTTGATACCAGACTATATATTTGAGAAGTATGTTATAACTATAGGTGAGTGATATGAGATGTGGACGAGAGAATGGCAATGGTGGTGGTGGTTGTAGGGGGTGGGCTAGGGGGTGGTAAGGTGAAGGTGAGGTGAATACAAAGTGCTCGAGTGAAGTATGGGTTAACAGAGTGAGAAGGTGTAGGTGTAGGGGAGAGAGGATGGAAAGAATAAACGACTTAACAGAGAGTATAGGCTAGAGATAGAAGGTGAGAAGGTTGTTGTACAGTAGGATAAGTATATAGTGAAGAAGTAACTAAGTGATCAAGTGAGGTATGAGGGAACAGGAGGAGGAGGAGGAGGAGGAGGAGGAGGAGGAGGAGGAGGAGGAGGAGGAGGAGGAGGAGGAGGAGGAGGAGGAGGAGGAGGAGGAAAAGGAAAAGGAGGAGGAGGAGGAGGAGGAGGAGGAGGAGGAGGAGGAGGAGGAAGAGAAGAAGAGATATATGATGGAATGAAC
The DNA here is from genome assembly GCA_034508575.1 of Petrolisthes manimaculis. Lineage (NCBI taxonomy): Eukaryota > Metazoa > Arthropoda > Malacostraca > Decapoda > Porcellanidae > Petrolisthes > Petrolisthes manimaculis. The sequence goes on from JAWZYT010001901.1 coordinate 153,649, forward strand.
GACTTACTGAGTGCATGGAAAGAGTTAGCAAGGCTGTGTTGTGAATAGTACGGTACTGAAGCAATTAGTCACTAGTTTTAATCCATGTTTCTAATTAAATATCGTGTGAGATATTCGTGATTTCATCTTGGTAACTGTGAAACGAAAATTTAAAATGTGTGAGTCTGTGGATTTCCTCTCGGTAGCAGAATATAATACAGTATTTTAATAGTAGTATGTAAAAGAGAAGACAAAAATTTGAGGTAAAAATCGGTGAAGTTAATTTTTTGGCTAAATTTTTTAAACTTTTTTTGTTATTATTTTTTTTATCCGAGAAAATGAAAAAAAAAAAAAAAATGAGCGAGTGTCTGTGGAATCCATCTCGGTAGGTAAATATATTACGGTATCTTAATAGTAATATGTAGGAGAGCAGACAGAAACGTGGCACAATATCTGAGATGGGAAAACACGGTAAGACAATAATGAGGAGTTTAGCAGCGGGTATAAACAAACAAGGTCCAGTCCTTTTGACATCCTAATAACACACACACACACACACCACACAAAGAAAATACAACCACCCACCTACCTACTTTACTGAAAATACCTTCATCATTTTGGGACTTTTTGATCAAGGCAAGGGCTACTGTTATTATTATTATTATTATTATTATTATTATTATTATTATTATTATTATTATTATTATTATTGTTATTATTATTATTATTATTATTATTATTATTGTCATTATTATTATTATTATTATTATTATTATTATTATTATTATTATTATTATTATTATTGTTATTATTATTATTATTATTATTGTTATTATTATTATTAGAGGATGGGTGGTCATGAGTTTGAGTGTCTGGGTGTGTGACTGGCTATGTGAATGGGTGACTGGTTGGGTGAAAGGGTGTGTGGGGGATGGAGTGGGTAGATGGATAGTTAGGGGGCTGTTTGATTGGGTTGGTTGGGTTGTTGGTTGATTGATTAGACGGCTGGGTGAGTGGTTGGTTGGAGATATGGCTAGCAGACCTGGAGTGAGAGGGATAAAGTGAAGGAGAAACAGAGTAAAGGAAGGAGGGAGGAATAGAGTGAGTGAGGGAGGGAGGAATAGAGTAAGAGTGAGTGGGAAGAAGGAACAGAGTGAAAGAGGGAGGAATAGAGTAAGGAAAGTTGAGAGAAATAGAATAAGAAGAGTAAATGGAAGAAACAAAGTAAAAGTGTGAGGGAGGAATAGAGTGAGTGAAAGAGGGAGGAGGAATAGAGTGAGTGAGTGTGGGAGGAATAGAGTGAAGGAGGTAGGTAAGGAGAGACAGGAGGGACAGGAGTGGGGAGGGAGGGGGCCGCTGGGATGATGTATGTGCCGTGGGGGCCAAGTAAAACTATTAAGTTATGAGCGTTGCCGACTAACTGGCTTCTTCTATCACTGGACCACGCCCCTGTGACGCCCCGATCGCTGCCCTGACTACTAAATCCTCGCTGGGGCCGCCGGGGGTCTTCTACCTCCTTCATCATGGTTCCTTCTTTTCCTTCTTCTCCTTCTGCTGCCTTTACTTCACTTTCATTTTCTTTTTTTCTTCTCCTTCCTTCACTTCCCTCACCTCCACCTTCTCCTTCTTCCTTCACCTCCCTCACCTCCCCTATCTCCCCTTTTTCTCCCTCACCTCCCTCACCTTCACCTTTTCCTCCTTCCTTCACCTCCACTATCTCCCCTTTTTCTCCCTCACCTCAATCTTCTCTCCTTCACCTCCCTCACTTCCATTTTCTCTCCCTCTTCACTTTCCTTCTGCTGCCTTTATTTTACCTCCTTCATCACGGTTCATTCTCTCCTCCTCCTCATTCCTCTCCTTCTGTTGTCTTGTCTTTCCTTTGCTTCACTTTCACCTTCTTCATTACGACTCTTCCTCTTACTCTTCCTCCTCTTCCTTCTCTTGCTCCACCTCAATCAAAACCTCCTGTCTCCATTTCTATCCCTCCATGCCCATTTTCCTCTTTTTCTATGATATTTACTCCATTCTCACAAACTCCTGCGTCCATAAAATCTGTGACGGTATACACAAATACAATGTTACTTTTATATTTGTTGTATGAAGCACATTAATTTTTCCCTCATGAATACACAACCTACGGTATAATTTTGTTTAACTTTTCTTTTTAGTGGTATAGCCTTGGTGTCGTAACTTCTGCCTACGACTGACCTCAACACAGACACTCATTTATAAGAAGCCATATAATTCTTATTTATCATGGTTACAGCCAGTATACATATAGCTCATTTATCTACAGAGGTCAGCCCTTCCAACCATATACAGGTCAGGCGGTCAGTGAGGGTAGATGATGTGGGGAAGCAGTGACAGGAGGAGAGAGCCAGACAAACCCTACACACACACACACACACACACATATATTCTCTCTCTCTCTCTCTCTCTCTCTCTCTCTCTCTCTCTCTCTCTCTCTCTCTCTCTCTCTTGGTAAAGCTATGTGGGTATTGCAGGATTGAAGGCAACTAAGCATGGGCTATACCATTTCCAACCAACTTACTTTCCCTATACAACAACATATTCCCGAAAGAATCATGAGAGACGGAAAAAATTCCTTCTGTTCTCTGGTAACGCTACATGGGATATCACAGAACTATAGAGGAGCAACTGAGCTAAACACACACACACACACACAACATACCCTGCCCAACCAACCAACCAACCAACCAGCCTCCTCCCCCAATCCAACAAGGTCCTGAAAGAGTGTACATGTAGGCCAAATTACAGCCATCCTTCACGAGTCCTAGAGGGGGTCTGGCCCTCTCGTCTGGACCCCCCGTAAAGCTAATCTCCAGCTAAGGTAGGATGTGCAGTGAGTGGGGCGGGGAGGCCGGCCCTAGACTCATGATTTATCTGCCTCATAAGATCCCGTTGGAGGAGGAGGAAGGGAAGGAGGAGATGAGAGGCAGCTACAGTGAGGGAAAGGGTAATGGAGTATGGAAGAGGGAAAGTGTATACATATTTTTTTAAGTGTATGTGTTTAGGGTGTGTTTGTGTGTGTGTTTGGGAGGGGAGAGTGTGATGCGTATACTTTGTGTGTGTGTTTGAGTGAGTGTTTGTGTGTTGTGTTTGTGTGAGAGACAATTGTGAGTACAGTACTTTAAGATTGTGTGAGTGTTTGTGTGTTGTGTGTGTGTGGGTGTGAAGGACAATAGGAGGGAAGGTGAGGAGGAATATAGCAAAATAGCTCCAGGAGTTTGGGGGTAAACAGTAGGACGTGTGGAGTGAAAATAATGGTACATGCAGGAGGGAAAATGGTAATAGAATATGGAGGAGGTAAAGAAGAAACATTGTGTGTGTGTGTGTGTGTGTGTGTGTGTGTGTGTGTGTGTGTGTGTGTGTGTGTGTGTGTGTGTGTGTGTGTGTGTGTGTGTGTTTGTGTGTGTGTGTGTGTGTGTGTGTGTGTGTAACCTCTGAAGATGAGAGACTACAAAATGGAGGATGACGCTGGGATATACACTCTCTCAGTCCTTGGTGATGGATTGCTTACCTCCTAAACACACCCAAAGACAAATAGAGGGTTACTTATTCATCCAAACTATGCTACAAAACAGACCACTCACTCCTATAATCTGAGGTTGTCTAGTTTCCTGGTAATGTTTGAAGGAATCGGTAGCCCTTCACATGGACCACGTAGATAAATGTCTCCTTTACTATGAGTTTGGGGAGGGACCGAGCCTGTCTACCGTCCCCAACCACTGCATCCTCTGAGGAAGCCATCAATTCAACGCCTGACACAATCATGGGAGATTTTCCGCGCCGGTACCAGACCCTCCTTGCAAGTACAGTGACGTGCAATAGTTCTGCAACACCCGCATATAAAAGAAGCCAAAAATATTGACATTGTATAGATATAGGTCAAAATTATTTCCATTATCATGTAAAGTACAACTCATAATTCCTTTCCTCAACGAGCCTATAATGAAGAGAGGAAACTATAGTTATACAAAACAAGAAAGTCAGGGGAAAAATCCATCCATGCGAAACTAGCTATGCTGTATGATTAATAATTTGTTTTTATTCAATTCAGACCAAATATCTCCATAATCTATCAAAAACTTTCCTCCCCCCATCCATACCCCTGATCTATATAGAAAAGAAGAAGGTTACAGAGTGAACGGAGGGATGAATAAAGGATAAACAAAAGCTGTTCATGCACTTCATATACATTTATATATCTATTCCTTTCCTATACTGTATACTAACCTCCTTCACACACACACACACACACACACACACATATCCTTCCCCTATGGACCACCACACATCTATATAACCTACTGTACTTTACACACCATCAAAATCTTCTCAACTAACCTTTTTCCTTTCTATTTAAATCATAATGGTTAACATAATAATGACAAATAATGACAGAGCGACGACGGGAATGAATGAATGAATGAAGGAATGAACGTATGGTGGGACGGCTGTGTTGTGACGCTGCAAAATTCGTGTCATTAGGAATATTGGCGTGGTATTGTTCCTGTGTGGGGCGAAGACAATTACTGACGCTGGTTGTGGGGAGTAGGAGAGGAGAGGAGAGGAGAGGGGGAAGAGAGGAGTGGAGGTGGGGCAGGAGAGGAGAGGAGGGGGGCAGGTGAGGAGAGGGCAGGTAAGGAGGGGAGGGGGTCGGAGAGAGAGAGAGAGATGGAAGAGTTGTGAGTGGGACGAGGTGAGGGGAAGGGGTGTGGGAAGGGAATAAGGTGAGGTGAATGGGGGAGGGGGAATAAAAAGTTGAGGGGATGGTTAATGGAGATAAAAGAATTTCGTTTGAATGGATGATTTGTTATGGGCGAACTTAGAGCAACTGTGTCCTCCGTACTACGATAGAAAATATATTACCTCACAGTAAGAAAAGGAAATCTGTTTTTAATACGTTAGTTTTAAAGATGCTTAGACTTCTATTCGTACACACACTACAAATTGATGACTCCTTTAACTGAGATAAATAAAGAGTTACAAAAGCATGAATGTAACGTAAAGGTAACAGCAAATAACACCTCCAAAGTAAAGAATTGACCACAAAACAGTAATAACCAATCTGACTCCGAATGTGCAAAATATATAAATAAATAATAATAATACTACTAATAATAAAAATAATAATAATAATAATAATAATAATGATGATACAAAAGTATAAATAAAAAAATAACACACACACACAAATATCCAATCAGGTAAGTTATCAACAATATATAAGTGTATAAGTATTCAACGTAAAGAAATAGTATATAACGAGAATCTTCACACATATATGCCAAATACAAAACTAACAACTCTACCAATAATATACACGTTTTTCCTTATATACTTTTATACTTATATACTGGGGAACGTTGTCGCTAAAAGCCATATATGCAATTAAGAAGTTATCATATAGTCTACATGGTGGTGTGCAATTAATAAGAGTAAATATAGGAAAACAACATTTGCAGCAACATTAAGAAAGAGAACAACAATGACAACAATGAAAAATAATATGAGAAAAAAAAAATAGGCCCTCATTCTAATAATTGATAGCACCATTACATAACCTTCTCTTCTCCTCCTCCTGCTTCTCCTCCTCCTCCTCCTCCTGCTTCTTCTCCTCCTCCTCCTCCTCCTCCTCCTCCTCCTCCTCCTCCTTCACTGTTACATAAGAGTCCTTCGTCTGTTTTACATATGTGGGTGGAATCAATCAGTACAAGCAGTTGATGGATGATCTGGCAAAACACTCAGCACACTCATTTGATTTGGTTTTGTTTTGATTTTGTGATGGTGGGAGGTGGTGGGAAGGGGACTGGTTGATTGGTTGGTTGATTGGTTTGTTGGTTGGTTGATTGGTTTGTTGGTTGGTTGGTTTGTTTGTTGATTGGCTGGCTGGTTGGTTGATAATTAGTGAGTTTTGGACAATGGTTGACAACATATACTATTCGGACCTAAACCAGAGTATCCAGATGTTGTTGAAGTTTCGAATAATCTAACATAGGTACTGTACTACCAGTGAACCAATTACAACGCTTAGGCTATCTTGTTTCATACCGGTACTTGCTAGAGCTCGCTTACTACTTCATATAACCAGGCTATTCGAAGCAGTCCTGGATACTTATTATGGTTCGTGACTGTACAGTACTGTATATTATAACTCTCCAGCACTAAGGCCTATATACACGTTTCTCTATTCTAGTAATACGATTCCTTCTACCGTGATAGAGTTGGTATTACTGTCAGTTCAGGCTACATTAACTCGTCAGCACTGAGGCTTCCAGATATGACTTTACTTGTAATAGGGCTCCCTGTACCGTGAGTGAGTTGGGAATACTATGAGCTCCCTGCCTCTTGAAATTAATTTGACTAAGGCTGTAAAATTCTGGATTGCTCTTCGTATCACCAAAAGGCAGCTGACCTTCCCTACCCGGCTGCATCATTGAAGCCTTCAGGAGAGAAGTGACATATCAACCAATAATGTTTTACCTCCATGGTTGGTTGGTGGCATGGCACACACACACACACTCGTGCGCGCGCTCATGTTACAGATTAAACATATTAACAATCTCAGATTCGGTTGACGCACGTTTGGCGTATGATACTCACACGTTCAGGTCACTTGAGAACTGATTACATAATGAGTAATTAATCTAATAAATTAAATACGTAATAATCAATGAATAAAATAATAAAATTTATAGTTAAAATTTCATCGTAGATTTTTTAATTTTAAATAGGACTGTTAGCCTAATGCAGAAACAACACAAGAACGCCACAGAGGAATTATTAATTGAAGTGGCATATGTGTCCCTCCTGTTCGCAAAGCCTTCTCAATCGGTATAACAAATGTGACGAAGTTGGAAAGGTTTGAAATGAGAGCACTGATGACTTGTCCCATCACGAACATCAGATACAGAAGAGGACGACAGTTTACATCACCAAGATAATATTCATATGGTACGTGAGAAACTCGTCTATTAATGTTGATAGGTCTCTCTCTCTCTCTCTCTCTCTCTCTCTCTCTCTCTCTCTCTCTCTCTCTCTCTCTCTCTCTATCTATCTATCTATCTCTCTATCTATTTATTTCTCTCTCTCTCTCTCTCTCTCTCTCTCTCTCTCTCTCTCTCTCTCTCTCTCTCTCTCTCTCTCTCTCTCTCACTGCACGCATTGTTGCCACATGAACTACAGTATAAGAGGTTTAATTAAATAGTATTCATAAAAACTATAAAACAACATCTACTGTGTGTGTGTGTGTGTGTGTGTGTGTGTGTGTGTGTGTGTGTGTGTGTGTGTGTGTGTGTGTGTGTGAGTGAGTTAGTGACTGAGTGAGTTTTTTTTTTTTTTTTTTTTTTTTTTTTTTTTGTGTGTGTGTGTGTGTGTGTGTGTGTGTGTGTGTGTGTGTGTATGACGTCTTGCTGCCCACATTCGTCCCTTGACATCATATTCTCCCTTGCAATATTTTACTGAATATATGGATTATCTGTCACTGCTTAAGGTATTGTAAGTATTGTTTTGGTAGTTTATACACAATAACACAGTATATATATATATATATATATATATATATATTAAAATGATATAGCAATGTTCTTGAGTGAAGCATAACCCCAAAAACATACAATGAAAACTATAACGCTACGTCGATCTGTTTCTTGACATGTTTTGGCCTTAGCTACAGATATTATCAACCTAAAATTAAAATAAAATAATGTTCCTCAAAAGATCAAACCTTTCCAGAGCTAAAAAATATATTATATGAGACACGAGTTACACAAAACACAAGGATTCAACGAAGCAAAAGTGAACAGACACAAACTCAGCACTAAGGTTGAATATACGACTACGGTAATTACTTAATGACGGTACAGCAATTACAAGTATTTTTATGCGTTCAAACTTTTAGTGTTTATTCACCCCTGACTACGATATTATTTATAGTTTGTGATTTTATGTGAATTGCATTTTAACTCGCATCTCAACTAATAGAAACATTTCCATCTTGAAATAAAATACGTAATTGTTGTATTGAATTGCTATCATTTCATATTTGTCCTATCCCTTTTGCTTATCATTTCATCTTGGTCCTATCCTTTTGCTAATCATTTCATCTTGGTCCTATCCTTTTGCTTATCATTTCATCTTGGTCCTATCCTTTTGCTTATCATTTCATCTTGGTCCTATCCTTTTGCTTATCATTTCATCTTGGTCCTATCCTTTTGCTAATCATTTCATCTTGGTCCTATCCTTTTGCTTATCATTTCATATTGGTCCTATCCTTTTGCTTATCATTTCATCTTGGTCCTATCCTTTTGCTTATCATTTCATCTTGGTCCTATCCTTTTGCTTATCATTTCATATTGGACCTTCCTTTTGCTAATCATTTCATCTTGGTCCTATCCTTTTGCTTATCATTTCATATTGGTCCTATCCTTTTGCTTATCATTTCATCTTGGTCCGATCCTTTTGCTTATCATTTCATCTTGGTCCTATCCTTTTGCTTATCATTTCATCTTGGTCCTATCCTTTTGCTTATCATTTCATATTGGACCTTCCTTTTGCTTATCATTTCATCTTGGTCCTATCCTTTTGCTTATCATTTCATCTCGGCCCTATCCTTTTGCTTATCATTTCATCTTGGTCCTATCCTTTTGCTTATCATTTCATCTTGGTCCTATCCTTTTGCTTATCATTTCATTTTGGTCTTATCCTTTGCTGTTTTACTATATTTTCCTTCCTCTTGACCTGGACTCCACCTTCATACCTTTTGAGTTCTATATTCTGTCTTTTGCACCCTACCTCCTGTCCCTTGTACCCTATTATGCTTCTGTTGTCTCCCGTCGCCTTAGTTATTAAAATAATATATTATACCATTAGGCTACACAAACAAGGGACACTCCCCTATAGCAAGGGAAAGAAATGAGGTTAGTAGTGAAGGTATTGCTGTAAAGACAATGATAGAGTATTGTTGTTTGTAAATGTATAGTGAAGGCATTGTGTGTTATAAAGTGTTAAAGAAGTGTTAGATCATATAGATGTATGAATAAATAGTGGATAAATAGGAAGACGATACACAGTATTAATTAACAGTTCAAATGATATACAAACATCTAGGTACATACGTGGTGACGAAATGTATTAGTTGGAGTGTACACCGTCGTTGGTTGCCTCCCTTCACTGCTCCCATTACAACAACCCATTGATTCATTACTATCCTATCACTCCTCCACCAACACCACCAACACCTCCACCACCTCTTCAATAACATTACCAAGCCAATCTGATCCATGTAACTAGGTACTAGTAGGCTCAGAGTACCTAGACCACCAATAACTCCACTTCAAAATAACATTACCAAGCCAATATGAGCCGTGTGACCAGGTACCAGTAGGCTCAGAGTACCTACACTACCACCAACTCCTCTTCAATAACAATACCAAGCCAATCTGATCCATGTAACCAGGTACCAGTAGGCTCAGAGTTCAGTGTCCTTGGTAGGTTTGGTTACGTTATATATACACGTGCATGTCACCATTTGCCATTCACGTTCTCTTCTGTATAGCCTCCTTTGCTTATGATATATTACACTCCAGCCTTATTGACTGATGAGGTTACGGCAGTCATCCTTACAACATCGAGAGCTTCATTGGTTAGGTTGTGGGTTGATGGAATGGTTGGTTGGTTGGTTGGTTGGTTGGGTTGTGGGTTGGTTGGTTGGTTAGTTTCTTGGTTTGGAAGATGTGTGTGTGTGTGTGAGTGTGAATAATAATAGTTCTCATAAAAATAATATACGGTTTGTGAGTGTGCGTGTGTGTGTGTGTAAATAATAATACTCATAATAATAATATATATACGATTTGCGTGTATGTGTGTGTGTGTGTGTGTGTGTTTTACCCCGGTATATGTTTAACACACCACTCACTCCTGACCTGAAGTCGCCAATTATGTTATCAAGACGTAATCCCCTGCACAACTACACCTCGGCCGTGGCGTGCACCTCCCGTCATCCCTAATCACATGATGGGGTCAATTAATGAGGCCCCGGGAGTAATTATCACATTACTATCATACTTCATGCTGCGAAAATTAAGTTAGTTAATTATCCGCGGTTCGGGCCGATCTATGGGAAAAATTTGCTACAGGTTTCGACGGGAACATGCAGTGGCCCAACCAAGGTCATAAATATTTACACAGAGAGGGATGACTCAAACATATATAGGACCTACTTATTATACATTTGTTGTTTTAATGTACCCACAGCTTCACAGGCTATATATATATATGAGCGGCAGTAGGCAGAATTTACCACAACAAAAATCTGTCGAGCATATAATATAGAGATTACAAATGTTTAACTTTCAGGACACATTGTGGGCATAATGCATAATCAAATCGTCTGATGAAGTATTTTCTTTGTAGCGAGTTTAGAGACCCGAGTCAGACACTTCACACCAACATCGGTAAGACCAGTAATAGGATAAAGAGTAGCAATATAAGTACTCGTAGTAACAGTAATATCAGTAGGAGCGGTAATATAAGAATCAGTAGGAACGGCAGTAGAGGCAGGAGTATGTCTGGTCGGTCATAGCCAAAGGGAAGGGTAAGTCCGGATATACTGGGACTGCCTACCTGCCTTACCCTACCTGTCTGCCTTTACCTTACCCTGTATTTCTGTCTGTCTGTCTGCCTACCTACCTACTCTTCTGCTTGTCTGTCTGTCTGTCTGTCTGTCTGTATACCTACCTACTCTACATGCTTGTCTGTCGGTCTGTCTGTCTGTCTACCTGCCTGTCTGTCTACCTGTCCACACAACACCTCTTGCCAACTCTTACGTCACTTCACATTACTTTTCGTTCCCTGGACCAACCATCGCTGATGAAACGCTTAGAGTAGATTAGAATAATTAAACCTCTTGTACCTGACCCTCTCCTGTAATGCTCTTCTGTTTCTTATATCATCTCTTTATCACTCTACCTTCTAATTACCTCTGCCTTAATACAAAGAGAGAGAGAGAGAGAGAGGCAGAGAGAGAGAGAGAGAGAGAGAGGAGAGAGACGAGAGAGAGAGAGAGGAGAGAGAGAGAGAGAGAGAGAGAGGAAGAGAGAGGAGAGAGAGGACGAGAGAGAGAGAGAGAGAGAGAGAGAGAGAGAGAGAGAGAGAGAGAGAGAGAGCATAAAATAAAATACTGGAGAGGGTGGAGTAGCGAAATAAAGACTAGACAACCTAACCCTTCCTTCATGTGGCCCCATAAGAGAGAGTGATCAGCGGCTGGTCACTATTTGGTATCAGTGTTACGAGTACAGTTATATATTTCCTGTTCCAACCTTTCCTTCCCCTCCCTCCCTGTGCTGGTGTTGGGTGGGTATATCAGTCGGTCACAAGTTAACGTTATATTACTGAGGCCGACACTAACACCACCATTACGGTAAAGGATGCTGGGTGTTAAGTTGCTTAGTTAGTTAGAGAAGTAGACAGAAATATACAGTACATGTAGATAGGGCCTTGTACGTAGTGGGGCTAGTAGTTACGGTAGTGGGTCCAGTATGTACGGTAGTGGGCCTAGTATGTACGGTAGTGGGTCTATAGTGTGAAAGACAGTGTATCAGCAGACAAACAACAGCTGGGACGGACGGACAGACGGACGGATACCTCCTGTTTTCTGCTTCTCTTAATTGCTGCTGCTGCTACCCCGTGTGTGTTGGTCTGGGTCCCTCGTTCATTTTTCACCTCACGCCACACCGACCAGATCCATCCACCCGGCTTGGCTACCTGGACACTCCACCACGGTACATTTACATCTCAGCAGAACACAGTATTATATTTGTGGCACGATTTTATGCTGCCTTCGTACTGTGTCCACCAGGAGTAGTGTTGTCATCAGTCAGTCTGGAAGGTTGGGTTCCGGCTGATAAAGGGAATATGGAAATAGCAATTGCTGGACCGTATTTCCAGGACAACGCGGTGTTTATATTCTGTGTCTCCACCGACGAGCAAAACTTGTGTGGCAAATATCTTATGATCCTTGATAACCATTGTGTTCTTCTTCACTGGATTATCACCGAAACAAATTGTGTATTATCAGGAATGTGACTCTCCTTTACTCCATCACCAACACCACCACCACCACCACCACAACTACACCTACCACACAACACAAGCTCTAAAACTCATCCTCCATCACCATCACCACTACTAATCATATAACACAATGTCAGTGTAACTCACCCTCCAACACCACCATCCCTTCCACACTAGCTCTATAAAACACGTCCACTATCACCATCATCACCACCATCACACAAGCTCTAAAAACACTCACATGCCACCATCACCAACACCTCACCATCACCCCCACTACACAAACTTTAAAACACTCACCCACCACCACTACCACCATCACTACCACCACCACCACGCAAGACCCTTCGGTATAGACAGATAGGCTGTGTCGGCGGTCGACTCATTTCCTGGAGATAATTAGCTTGTTAGTGGCTGGTTTGGGCGGCACCCGAGTGACCGCCACAATTGAATTTACATGACGATACCCAGTAATTTACCCCACATTTATTAGCCCGAGTGCAAACTATGGGGGCGGGGTGGGGCGGGGCGGGGCGGGGCGCGCTGACTCGGGTAATGGTATGGTGGCACGGATGATAGAAGACCCACCAACCCACCCACCAACCCACCTACCCAGCCAGCCAGCCAGTCAGGGGTTACAACTTCTGTGGTAACCCTCGTCCGTCTCTCTCACTTATTTACCCATCTACTGTGCCTAACCCACCTAAAGGCTACTCATTGATGACCCATTTACTGTCACCTACACTCATTTACCCTTCTATCTGCACGTGCCCATCTACAGCAACTAGGCTAACCCACTTATTCTGTTTTTCCTGGTAATGTTTAAAGCATCAATAACCTCTGAATTGTCTACAACAGATTAACCAATTCATTAGCTACGCATTTATTTGGGACAGTTGTTCATCGTGGTATTGGAAAGAATATGAGGGTCATTTTGTTGTAGGTGAACTGAGAGGGCTACTGATTTCCCCAAACTATGCCAAGAAACAGACCAGCCTTTGAGCATATGAGTCAGGAATCTGCATGTTTTTGTAGCATAATCAGGAGGAAGCAGTAGTACCCATTCTTTCAATTTATCAACATATAAGAGGACTCCCCTACATAGTTCAGGGCACATTGTCAGTTCCATCACTAAGACTGTCATAAAAAGACTGTCATTCATTGTTTGGTGTGGTGTTCTATATATACGTAGCTGTACCGGGTGATGATAAGTTGTCACGTGTTTGTTTGTTTACCTGTCTGTCGGTCTGTGCTTATTTGCCTGTCTGTCTGTCACTCTGTGTGTCTGTCTGTTGTCTGTGTGTCTGTCTGTCTGTCTGTGCTCGTCTGCCCGGTTTGACGTTTGTGTATTTGGAGTGAAGCCGTAAATTGGAGGTGAGGTGAGTCCACGTCCGCCTTGTCTTCCCCTCTTTATGTTTGTTTGTGTGGCACAGGTGAAGGGGACGGATGGAGGGAGGTGAGGAGGAGTGGAAGGGAGGAAGGAGGAGAGGGAGGAGTGGAAGGGAGGAAGGAGGTGAGGGAGGGGCCGCTGGGGAGGAGGTGAGGGAAGGGGACGGGATGGTAAAAGTTGAGGTGATGTGTAAGGAAAGGGATGAAACACGGAGCTAAAATGAGGAAAAACGAAAGGAACAGAGAACAAGACTAAAGTAAGAGTGAAGAATACAAACATAGTGTTGAATCTCTTGTGTGTACAGTTGACTCACGTGTTTGTTAAGGGACCCTGCATGTGTTGTAGTCAGAAAATTGGAGGTAAATGAGTTCCTTCAAATATTCCCACGAAACACCAACTATAAGGAAGGAGTTTGTTTCGTGGCATAGTCAGGAGGAATCAGAAGCCTCCAAAGTTCATACACGATCACAGGTTCCTTAAGTCACATCACATCTTTGTATTTACATTGGCATTTCATTCTACATGGCTAAGGATTAATAATTTATCAACCTATATATTTATAAAATACTAATAAAATTTGTCTCCTCTATTGTATCCGGGTATGGAAGGATCTGTTGAATTTTGACTGTATCTCAAACATCACAAATCGTAACTCCTGTGATTCAACCTTTTATAATGAAAAAGGGAGATTGGCAACACATATACAGCTGGGTATTATGAAAAGTGGAGATTGTCAACACTTATACAGCACACTTATATACTGTAGCTGCATTGGGTATTGTAAGTGTAGTGAAGGCCAATGTATACTGT
>JAWZYT010001902.1:0-12500 GCA_034508575.1 Petrolisthes manimaculis
TCACTCAAAGGAAACGGAACGAGAGAAAAAAAAAAAAGTGGTTTCGTCTTCCTCTGCATGGTGGGATTCAAAGTGCTTCATCTTCTCTTCACCGAGTAACGAGGACATTCATAAACCCATTCCTGGTGTTTCACGGTGGTTTAGATTAGCTTATAATTATTATCTTATAGGGTTAATCATTATATACTGTACTTCTTAATTAACCGATTGGGTAGTGAGTCTTCTAATGTGCTAGATTAAAAATTATATATATATGTATAGAATGAGAGAACAAGTGAGACAGAGAGGAAGAAAGACTGAAAGATATATGGATAAAGAAAACAAAATAGACAGACAAAAACACACACACACAATGAAGGAGATAGAGAGATGAAACAACAAGGACGAAGGAAACAGAGGGAAAGTAGGGACAGTCGAATAATTGAAAGCTCCAAAATGCTTAAGAAAAAAAACTGCCCACATCACCGCAGACAACAACCCCCCTCCCTCCCTCTACGGGGTTTGCGTGTAAGAGAGAATGAGAAAGGAAGGGAGAAAAAAAGAGAGAGAAAGATGGGAGGAGGGGGAAAGGGGAGGAGGGGGAAGGGGGGGGAGGGGACAGAGGGACGCTTCTTGAGGCCTGAAGCAAGTTGTCCTCACTCCAGCTTTTGTCCCCTGGTCTGAAAAGTTAACGGTGTGGTGTGTGTGTGTGTGTGTGTGTGTGTGTTTTAACCCTGACACTCGAGGTTCTGACTCAATTTTGTTCTAATAACATTTTACTTCTGAAACTTTCGGTCGATATATTGGTAATAAAAAGAGAGACGGAACTTACATAATAGTATGCAAATAAATAAACAATATATTCAGTTCCTACCTCGACCATGAGACCCTACAGAAATTAATAGAGATGGTGTCTTTTCTACGATGCTGATGTTTACAGAGTCTCATCACATGCCACCATACATACATTTTGTTGGTATTTTAAAAGGCTACTGATTCCTCCTAACTCTACCAGGAAAACAGAAGCGCTCAATGGTGCAGCCACAATCAATTACCACCGACACCTTCCTTCCATCGTGCAAATTAAATCAGCAGTAATATTAAATCAGGCATCATATCAAAATATAAGCATACAACACCACACGACGATGGAAGGAAAGTGTCTGTGGATATTTGATTGTGGCTGTACTAATAGGAGATCTGTTTCAAGGCATATTTTGAAGGAATCACAGACGTTTCAATTCACCAACAATAAAATCACCCCTTAACTAAGGACCCTGTGATCGTGTTTGAAAATTGGAGACTTCTGATTCCTCCTGACCATACTACAAAACAAACTCCTTCCATACAGGTGGTGTTTCGTGGCAGTATTTTAAGCACTCGTTTACCTCCAAGTTTCCGACTGCAAACACAGGGTCCTTAAGGAATATTATTCGTTGTCAACTTGTTATATTTAAGTTTTCCAGGAACACTGTAATACATAATTCACTGCTATTGAAGTATTTGAGTGAACAGACAATAATAATAATAACGACGAAAGTGATCAACCCTCTCTTTATATTGTGTGTGTGTGTGTGTAAATTTGACTATACTTAATATTTTTGTTTGTATATGACTTAATGACAACTAGGATTCACACGATTCTTCCATACAAAAAAAAAAAAAAGATGAAATGGTTAATATATCGATGAATTCACTATCAAAATTGATATTCGCCTTCCATCCCGAGAAAAGAAATAGTTAATATATAGATGGATTAACCAGCAGAATTTATACTCACATTTAATATGGAGAAAAGGAAATAGTTAATATATATATATATGTGTATAAATTTACCAGCAGAATTTATACTCCCCGAGAAAAGGAATTTGTTAAAAAATATAAATAAATTAACCAGAGAATGTATAGTTTCCTGTAATCCCAAGAAAAGGAAATTGTTAAAATATAAATGAATTAACCAGAGAATTTATAGTCCTCCTGTAATCCCAAGAAAAGGAAATAGTTAAAATATAATGAATTAACCAGGAGAATTTATAGTCTTTAATCCCAAGAAAAGGAAATGGTTAATACATAGAGACCTCCCACCCACCAAGATTTATAATACATACTCTCCTTCCATCCTCAAGAGAAGGAATCCCCCGTCGCTGCTACTGACTGAGCCAAGATCCAACCAGTGCCAGGGAGTCGGCCAAGATAGAAATTGCAGCCTCGGGGGAACAGAGCGCAGCATGAAAGGAAACACGGAAAATGAATCCAGATAGAAAGTTTTTGTTCTCCAGGCACTGTTTTGCCCATTCTTCATTTTTTGTGTTTTTATCTATTTTTTTTTTTTTTGAATGAGGGAGATGAGCCAAAGGAAAGACAGGGAATATAGAGGAAAGAGAGAGAGAGAGAGAGACAGAGAGAGACAGAGAGAGAGAGAGAGAGAGAGAGAGAGAGAGAGAGAGAGAGACAGAGAGAGTAAGAGAGAGAGAGAGAGTAAGAGAGAGAGAGAGAGAGGAGAGAGAGAGAGAGAGAGAGAGAGAGAGAGAGAGAGAGAGAGAGAGAGAGAGAGAGACAGAGAGAGAGACAGAGAGAGTAAGAGAGAGAGACAGAGAGGGTAAGAGAGAGAGAGAGTAATTGAGAGAACAACGAGTGACAGCATGAATCAGAGAACACGTAACAGGAGAATAGGATGAGTGAAGTGAGAAAATGAAAGCGAAACAAAAACTCAAATTCTTTTACACAAACTTGGCGTGAGAAATGTTTTACGAGTCTGCATCATCACATATGAATTGATTTTTGTCCCGGTGGAGTTCATGTCAGTAAGAATTGTGGCAGCACTTGGTTGCCGTCGGCCTAACTCTGACCCGGATTAATTTTTAAACAGGTAAGAGAATAATATTACAGGTGAG
Source organism: Petrolisthes manimaculis (assembly GCA_034508575.1). Classification (NCBI taxonomy): domain Eukaryota; kingdom Metazoa; phylum Arthropoda; class Malacostraca; order Decapoda; family Porcellanidae; genus Petrolisthes; species Petrolisthes manimaculis. The sequence goes on from JAWZYT010001902.1 coordinate 2,874, forward strand.
GTGAGTTGAGTTTATTGGTCAGAATTGAAACTACGGAACTCCCCCAAAATTTACACTTTTTTTTTTTTTTTTTTTTTTTTTTTTTTTAAACCTGACTGACTGGGTACGAATACATAAAATTACTTCGTGCGAATACAAAGTACGCGTTTATGTGCACCGAGATATCAAGTGTTGGAAAAAGTCCGTGTTAACAATACTTAATACTAGACTTGTACAATTATATAACATTTTAAGTAATATCTTCAAAGTGATACAATTTCCTCTTGACGAAAAACAATGATACATAATACAAACGTGGATTAATTATTAACTCTTGTTGATTCTCAGGTACACACAGCCACGAGTGGATAACTTTATCTATTTAGTTAGGTACCTCTCTCTCTCTTTCTCCCTCCTCTCTCTCTTTCTCCCTCTCTCTCTCTCTCTCTCCCTCTCTCTTTCCTCCCTCTCTCTTTCTCTTTTTCTCTCACACATACACACAATAAAAAAATAAACACTACCGTACGAACACAAACACACAAAAAGTTGCATAATAACATACATATTGCAACCACGCATAAATTTACACACCACACCCACCCCAACCCCCCAACACCCAACACACACACACACACACACACGCCGCCAAACACAGGTGGGTAGGGAAGCCTCGACGAATAAGTTAGTGGCTGGTGGTGGGTGTCAGTTTCCTAAAAGGGCCACTCAAGACCCATTAATCTGAGCCTGGACTGTGGCTGCGTGTGACACTTCTCCATACCACCACCACAGACCACCACTAGGTTTCATCGAGGACTGTTTACCACCTTCAGTACTCCCCCTCTCCTTTTGCATTATATTTACCCATAAGAAGAGACGTGTGTATTATATAAAACAAATTATTGATGACACTTATTCTTCTTCCTCTTACATTATATTCACCTATAAGAGACGTGTACCGGTATATTATATAAAACAAATGACTTGATGACACTTATTCTTTTCCCTTTTACATTATATTTAACTATAAGAGTCGTGTGTATCATATAAAACAAGTAACTGATAACACTAACTTTCTCCTTTTGCATTATATTTACCCATAATAAGAGACATCGATATTATATAAAACAAATGACTGATGACACTATCTTACTCTTCTCCCTGTTGCATATTGACACATAAGAGCCTTCACTATATTATATTATAACACAATAAGGACTGAAGGTACTTATCTCTTCATTCAAGGGGTCTTTAAATTGGTGCTCCACTATGCGACCTAAAAGCAGAGGATTAAAGTAGTAGATAAAATTGAGAGAGAAAAAAGATTGAGAGAGAAAAAGATTGAGAGAGGGAGGAATGATGAACAGGAGAAGCGTGAAAGAGAAACGCAGCAGAGAATGAGGAGGAAGAGGATAGAAGGAAAAAAGATGAGATGAGAAAGACGGGAGAGAAAGGATTAAACAAAAGAAGAAAAGGGAAATAGAAATAAAAGGTATCTTGGTGAAAAAAAAAAATGTAAAAATAAAATGACAAGATGAAATAGAATAAGAGAGAAAGGGAAACATAAAAGAAGAAGAAGAAGAGAGAGAAAGTGTGTATGGAGGAAAGAGAGATGGAGAGAGAGAAGAAGAGAGAGGAAAGAGAGAAGAAGAGAGAGGAAAGTGTGTATGGAGGAAAGAGAGAAGAAGATACCAAAGGAGGGAAGGCAAGAGTAAGAGGAAAAAAAAATCAGAGGGAGGAGAGAGAGAGGGGAGGGAAAAGAGCAGCAGGGTTGAAACGAGAATGAAACAACACGGCATTATAAAAAAGTAGGAAGGGGAAGGCTTAACTAGAAGAGAAAGATACCGAGGTAGAGAGAGAGAGAGAGAGAGAGAGAGAGAGAGAGAGAGAGCGAGAGAGAGAGAGAGAGAAGAGAGAGAGATGAGAGAGAGAGAGAGAGAGAGAGAGAGAGAGAGAGATAAAGATACAGTGGTAGAGAGAGAGGAATATAGATTGCAGTGTAGAGAGAGAGAGAAAGAGAGAGAGAGAATAAAGATAGAGATAGAGAGAATAAAGATACAGTGGTAGAGAGAGAAATAATAAAGATACAGACGTAGAGAGAGATAAAGATAGTGGTAGAGAGAGAGAATAAAGATACAGAGATATATAGAAAAATAAATAAACAAAAACAATTCAGACCTCACACTTCTTACAATCCAAATGACATGGTCTGGATTTATCGTGAATAAAATATATACAAACTGGAAGAAGAGGATTTAACACGAATAAAAGATACAAGAAATATAGGAAGGAGAAGAAGAGAATAATATGGTACAACTCTGGAAAGATCATGAGACCATCGATGTTGTACAAAGAAGGACGACCAAGCTATTCACAAGAGCTAATTAATTGTGAGGTTTTTGAGAGAACTTATAAGGGAGGGATGAATAGAAGAAAGGATGAAAGAAATGACGGACTGACGGAGGGAAGGAAGGAGGAAGGAAGGAAAATTAAAACGTGGGTAAAAGTTAACAGAAGGAAGGAAGGAGGGAGGGAGGAAGGGAGGAAGGAGGGAAGGAAGGAAGGAAGGAAGGGAGGAAGGAGGGAAGGAAGGAAGGAAGGAAGGAAAATCAAAGAGTAAGGAAGAGGTAACGAAAGGAAGGAGTGAAGGAAGGAAGGAGGGAAGGAACAAGAGATGGTGAATGTATGACTAGGAGAGGGAGAAGAGGAAATGAGAGACGAGGAAGCAAGGAGGGAAAAAAGAAGGGTACAGGAATAAGGGGAAAGGGAGAAACAGAAGATTAAAAAAAAAAATGGATGGGAGTGGAGGAGAGGGGAAAAGAAACACAGGAGTTAGTTTAATGAAAAGGAAAACAAAGAGAGGAGAGAAGATGAACGATAAAAAGCCAAGAGAAAGGAGAGAAGACATGGAATAAAGGAAAGAGAGAGGAGAGAGAAAAGTGGGATACATACATAATAGAAGAACGAAAAGAGAGAGAAAAAAGAGACGTGATAAAAGGCAATGATACGATCAATTTTAAACAAGGTGACCACATGCAAGAATGACCTCTGTTCAATTTTGTTTATTCAACGTCAATTCAACCCCCTCAATTATTTCTATGAGGAGCTGCAAAATTATACACGTGTTATTTATTACCAAGATATTTACGACGATGGAAGGTGGATGTCGGTGGTGGACATTTGAGTGTGGCTGTACCTCCTCCATTCTAAGACCCAGGCAAGAGATCTTCCTCCTCCTCCTCCTCATTCTCCTCCTTTTCCTCTTACTCTTCCTCTTCCTCTTACTCTTGCTCCTCCTCCTCCTCCCCTTCCTCCTCCTTTTCCTCTTCCTCCTCCTGTTCCTCCTCCTCCTCTCTCTCCAAACAATGTGTGGGAATAAAACGTGGAACTTTACACCGGAAATTTAGTAAAACTTACTCCTGACGAATTTTAACCATCTCTTGCAAATTTCTTGTGTTTTATATTAGTCCAACTGCTGCTGCTTTTTATGTTTTTTTATATTACTCTTGCAGACTAAATTTTGTGGTTCGTTCTGTCATTCCTTACGCCGTCCCTGCCGCTGCTGTTCATTATATATATATATATATATATATATATATATATTGAAAAGGGGGAAGAACTAAATTTAGGCTATATATATAATTATGTGCTCATCTGCGAAATAAAAACAATAATAAAAATAAATGTTAAATATTTAATTATAAAACAGATTAGAGTGCCATAACGTGTTCATCTACGAAATAAAAACAATAATAATAATAAATATCTAATTATAAAAGAGATTATAGATTGTCATTACATAGAGTGTAGGAGAGAGGGAATAAGATGTACTCTGAGGGTCTAATAACGAGGTCAGAATGTCCGTCTTCTTACCACCCAAACACCCACCAGGGAACTAACTGGCCCGGATAACGAGAGTCGGCTGTCTCGTTAGAACCGCTAGTAATTGACAAGTAAGTGGAGTGGTGTGGAGGCGGTCAGTGGGTGGAGATGGTGGAGGAGGTGGAGGTGGAGGAGGAAGAGGAGAAAGGGGAATAAGAGGTGGAGGAAGAGATGGAGGAGGTGGAGGTGGAGGAGGTGGAGGAGGAGGATGTGGAGGTGGAAGGGAGTGGAGAGAGATAAAGAGATAGGGGAGAGAGAGATAAATTGTTTGTTTCCCGACACAGTTCGGTCCATGAGTATTGGTACTTATGATATATAATTATGTACAGTAAGTAGGTGGGAAGGTCAACAATGCTTATTCACTGTGGCAAGCTGAATGTTCTTTTAAAGGGAGATGTCTTGATGGTAACTTGGAAGGTCTTCGATTCCTTCAAACTATGCCATTAAACAAATCACCTATTTGTACCACTGTGGTCGGCTGTTTCCTGGCATGGCTTGGAGGAATCACAGACCTTCACGTTCACCAGCAAAAAAAGAATCTCCCCTTAAATTAAACACGTGTTGAAGCGAGAGTTACACGGGAGGCAACATCACCACGATCCAATGTAGAGGCAGAGATGGAAAGGAAGTAAACAAGAAGAGGAAACAGGGTTGATATTATTAGTGTGCATGTGACGTGTTAGAAGGGTCACTAGGTATGGTGTTGTTATTATTGTTATTGTTGTTGTTGATGTTGGTGTTGTTGGTGTTGTTGTTGTTGTTGTTGTTTGGTATCCTTTGTCATCTCTCTCCTACCACGTGATCTCGTCCTTTATGTCCTCCTTCTCCTCCAACATAATAATGGTCTCAGTAAGGACATAAGGCCTCCGTAAGGACCAATTATGTCTGCTGTTCCTTGTAATCCTATGTAATCCTTTGTATTCTTTCTCTCTCTCTGTCTATGTCTCTCTCTCTCTCTCTCTCTCTCTCTCTCTCTCTCTCTCTCTCTCTCTCTCTCTCTCTCTCTCTCTGTCTCTCTCTTTTTTTTCTCTCTCTTACTTCTTTGCCACCTTCAACACCACCTCCTCTTTTCTCTACTCTTTCTCTACACGTTTCCTCGGCACCACAAAGACATACCACACAGAAAAAGGGCTGAACATAGAGTGGACCTAACCTTTAATCCTCCCCTCTCTTACAACCCAAAATATTACCACAAAGCAGCTGCAGTAGTACCAACACATTCCCGAAAACAATTTATCATTCTTCAAACAGAGACCCACCCAGCCATAAATAAATCACACACACTCACACACACACAGTCGCGGTCAATAATAATCATCCACAAATGCATGGGTATCTCAAACAATTTACTGTCTAATGTCTAGTGTTTTTACGTTCACATACATGCATGTCCTGATGAAAACAATAAATTATTCTCCAAACAAGAGTCACCCACCCACCCATAAATAAATCACACACACACCTACATACATACATGCCTTGACGAAAACAATACCCCATAAATAAATCACACCTACACACCTACATACATGCCCTGACGAAAACAATAACACATAAATAAATCACACCTACACCTACATACATGCCCTGACGAAAACAATAACCCATCATCATCAATAACAAGGATTGGTGCCTCTTGGTGTTGTTGTGGTGTATCTATTATTTACCTACTGTACATTCTTTGTGGCTGCTTCACAACACAATGACAAAAGAGTCTTACGTTTACAAAAATAATGAGCCCGCAATAATGAGAGGACGGAGAGAGTTATGACACACACACACACACACACACACACACACACACACACACACACACACACACACAGGCAGTCATACACACACACATACAGGCTGTCATGCTGATATGCTGAGAGAATAGCCCATTAATTCTCATAACATTCTGAATATATCTTACACCGTCGGGGGCATAACGGACCAAGAGCCATCCAGCCATTTCCATCATTAAAAATATCAACTACAGTTTTCCCAATGTTTGATGATGCATTATTTTGGAAGACATTATGGTTTTGTTGACTGGAAATATATATTGCACACTACGAGGCCATAGGTATAATAAATTCAGCCACTTGAAGTAAAATGTTGAAGAATTACGGTACTAGAGTTTGTGGCGCTTGGCAAGATGTGTGCGGTGGTGGACACTTTAATGTTTTGTGGTCGCTGGCTGGGTGGAAAAGTGCTGCACCAAAATTATTTTAAGAACATGATGATAAATAGAGGCCATTTATTTTGTTTATAATCATTGCTCGTGAAGAATCTCTCGTTGGGAAATAGTGAACATAGACGCGGTTCAAATAATAATACAAAAGCTTCGATCAAACTAATATTATTAAGCGGAATATTATCACCATCAATCGTAAAATTTTTGGGTTTTGAAAGTGGAATATCCTCATCTTATAATAATAATAATAATGAATGAATAAAAGTAACTTCACCTACTAGCCTGATTCATATTATCATTATATACTCTTATCCTACTTAGCGAAATAAAATCTTCGTAAAGAAAATAATGGCCTTTTTAGAAACAAACTCAATACCCATGTCTCTAGTTATTAAACAAAATAAAAATCAAGTTGAAATGATGAGAAAAAAATATTGAGTACAGAAGTCTAACAGAACCTCAATATTATCACATTACGTAAAAAGGAATAGTCCATTATTTTGCCGACATGGACGAGTGAGTATACATTTCACTAGATAAACACACACAAACACACACACACACACACACACACACACACACACACACACACACACACACACACACACACACACACACACACACACACACACACACACACACACACACACACACACTGCCTTTATACTCCCCATCCATCATAACAAACAAACATGTGTGTATTCCATCCCAGCCTTTGTCATGTATCAGTCAGTCAGTCAGTCGTTTAGTCAGTCAGTCAGTCCGTCAGCTATCCATCCTTCCATCCATCCAGTCAGTCAGTCAGTCAGTCAGTCAGTCGTTTAGTCAGCCAGTCAGTCCGTCAGTTATCCATCCTTCCATCCATCCAGTCAGTCAGTCAGTCAGTCAGTCAGCCAGTCAGTCATCCAGTCGTTCAGTCAGCCATCCATCCATCCATCCATCCATCCATCCAGTCAGTCAGTCATCCACCATTCATCCATGTTTTCGTCCCCGTCCCTTACGTCTGACAAACTCCTTTCTCTGGCCTATCTGTTGCTCTCCTCCCCCCTCTTTTGATGTCTCTCTCTAGTTTTTCCCTCCGCGTTTCCTCCCTCTACATATTCATCTGTCTCTTCTCTCTCTCTCTCTTTTTTTTTGCCTCGCTTTACATGAACAGAATTCTTTCACCTGACTTCTGCCTCTCTCTATTTTTAACTTTATATTTCTGTTCGTCTCTATCTGTCTCTGTCTCTGTCTCTGCTTCTGTCTCTATCTCTATCTCTCTCTCTCTCTCTCTCTCTCTCTCCTTCTCCCTGTTTTACTTTATGTGTATCTCTCATTCTCTTCCCTTCCTCCTATTTCCTCTCCTTTTACACCTCCCCTTCCTCTCCTCTCTCTCTCTTGTCGGTCTTTGCCTCTGTGCCTATATCTCCTTCCTTCCCTCTCCGTCTTTCAGCCTTCATCCTCTTTCACCAACCCTCCATGCAAGCTCTTTCACTTTTTCCCTTGCTTCAATATACACCTCCTGTATCTCTTTGAAGACCAGGAAACAACCTTCTCCTTATATTATACAGACATAGTCACTTTCAGACTATAACATCAACACTCTCTTTACAACTCACATACAGTAAAAATATTATATAGCACACCAACAACATAACATCTCTCAGTCGTTGGATTACTACAAGGCCACACCAAGTATATTTCTACTGTGTGTATAAATGGTAAATAAAAGCCATATTTTTCTGTGTTATTACCCTCAAGTCGTTTTCTTACCCAACTTCCTTACTTCCCTAACCTCTTTATTTATAGCGCTTCACTCCTGCTTCTTCCTCAGGCCAGACAACACACACCAGGCAGGATTATTTGTTATGTTGTCAGTGAAAGGATTGTGTTGAGAGATGGTGTCTTCATTTACACGTTGTTGGGCAGCTGGCAGTCACTGTACCCAGGCAGGAGAACTGGTTGGGAGATTCACTGTCCAGGTATTTCAGTTTTCAACATACGTACGCACTCGTTCGTTGGGGAGGGACAAGAGAGAGATCTGAGGAGGCCTTACAAAAAACTTATATGTGTGTGTGTGTGTGTGTGTGTGTGTGTGTGTGTAAGGGACAGGGATAGCGGCAGGGAATGGTAAGTTGGCAGCTATAATAGTAAGGATAGATACAACTGTGGAAGGAGACGAGGAAATAATGTGACAGGTGAGAAGAGTGGGTGAGCTGCAAGGGGAAGGTAAGGGAAATAAAAATGGATGCTGGAGAAGTGAGCAGCCCTCCAAGTCGTTCGTCGGGGATTACTTCCTTAACACGTACAGGTGAATCGTGTTTTGTGCGTGATGGCAACTTTTTTTTTTGGTTAATTTTGCTTTACGTATGCCAAATGTGTTTCGAGTCCTGCACTAAAGAACTTACAGAAAAACTTTTTAAATACAGAGTTAAATACATTCACGCAAATGAAAAGAAAATAACCTGACCCAGTTGCCAGACAAATGGGCTTAATTAGCATCCTAATGTAAATGCCAAAAGCAGGGCAGTTTAAGCAAAAATTGCGTCAAACCTCGAGCTACAAAGTCGGACAAAGAACACAAAATTCATGCAGGAACACAAAAATTATGTCAACACAACAGGACGTGTTTATGTTGGAGATTAATCATAACAGTTTCACCAATTCCTTGGTTTTCCTTCTTGTGAATTATATTTTTGAAATAGTGGTGACCAGATTAACGTTTTGCAGTAATGGTGCTGAACAAAGAGTGATGACAGGGAAACTTTAGTTGTGATAATCACCAGTTATTTAGTCGATGATTTACAAGATAAGATAAGATTCATGAAATATTTTTAAATACTTTCAGCGAGAAGAATAGCAGGATATAAACATTCTGACTAATTCTAATGGTATTGAAAAATGTCAGGGACTTAATTTTGGTAATACTGTATATATTTTTGTGGCTTATGAGGGTAACTGACCTCTTCCATTTCCAGCAGTCTGTTATAATTTGCTTTCATTTGGAAAACTAAACAGACACACGGAGGCAAGGTGAATAAAGGAGGAAGGATGGATGGATACAGCAGTTTGAAGTTACTAAATAAAGTCTTGTTGTAGATGAGATAGGAGGGAGGGGCACAGGTAAGAGAAGATGAAATTCGGCGAGAGGAAGTAATGCAAAAATTCTGGCAAGGCGCAACAAGGAGTGAGAGTGAGAGTGAGAGAAAGAGTGAAAGTGAGAGAAAGAGTGAAAGTGAGAGAAAGAGTGAGAGAGAGTGAGAGAGGAGAGATGAGGCGCACACCAGTCCAGCCATCCATCAGAAAAAAGCGAAGAGAAGAGAAGAAGAGAAAAGAGCAACAGAGAAATAGAGATGGAAATTGAGGCAGAGAAGAAAGATGAGTAGAGAATCGCAGAGAAATTATAAAAGAAATAGAAGGATATAGAAGAGAAATGAGAAGAGAAGAGAGAAAAAAGAGAAGAGAGGAAAGAAGAGATCCTTTAAGAGAATGTAAGCAGTGGGTTAGGTCTCTTGGCAGTCTGCTCTAGGTCTGCTCAACTAAAGTGTGTGTGTGTGTGTGTGTGTGATGGGATGGGTAGGTGTGTGGGGGTGGGATAGGTTGGGTTG
>JAWZYT010001902.1:17500-20000 GCA_034508575.1 Petrolisthes manimaculis
TTGTAAACGTTTCAAGTTGGGAAATCATTGCGAGTATGATTAGAATGTGCTGAGTCTAAGCATTGAAATAATATGGGAATAGTTTTTTTTTCCTATATTGGTGATGCACAGTACTGTAGGTCTATCCCTCGGTGCCCCTAACATCCCTCCCTATTCTCACTCACCACCACCACCACCACCACCACCACATCCCAACCACCATTACCACCACTTTCCTCAATATCCCTTCCCTACTCCTGCTATACCTAACATCCCTATTCTCCCACACCACCACCACCACATCCAACCCCCATTACCACCACTTTCCTCAATATACCTTCCCTACTCCTGCTATACCCTAACATCCTATTCTCCCACACCACTACCACATCCCAACCAACAGCCTGGACTCAGTGAATTCCGTGGGTGTTTTGGAGGGTGTTCTTTTACCACTGTCTCCGGCGCGTCGACTGAATTCCCGAGCAGTTAGGACGTGTGTATTTGGACCCTCCTCTACTCTCCTCTCCTCTCCTCTCCTCTCCTCTCCTCTGCTCTCCTCTCCTCTGCTCTCCTCTACTCTGCTCTCCTCTACTCTGCTCTCCTCTACTCTGCTCTCCTCTGCTCTCCTCTCCTCTGCTCTCCTCTACTCTGCTCTGCTCTGCTCTGCTCTCCTCTACTCTGCTCTCCTCTGCTCTCCTCTCCTCTCCTCTCCTCTCCTCTGCTCTGCTCTGGCTAGGTCCTGGGGCTATTTCTATCTCTTTATTTTCTCTCTATATATTATTTCCTGCTATGTGTATGTATGATGTGTACGAACATATTATCTGTTTTGTATATAAAAATGTGGTTATTCTCGGTGTATTTCTGAAAATTTCGCAGTGTGTATTCGCAAAAGGCAAGGTAAAGTGTATTTGAAGGCTGTGCCACATTTCAGTCTGTAACTGTATTATAGTTTTTTTTTTTTTTTTTTTTTTTTTTTTTTTTTTTTTTTTTTTTTTCGGTACAGTATTCGCATTTTAGAACAGGAGGACGGGTGGGTATAGTATATATGCATTTGTTTTCAGTGTAGGGTTTGGTTTCTCCGGTGTTATCTACTCATATCTTGGAATGCTTCGTGTGTTCCTTAATACGCATGAGTGTCTCGCAAAGGGGATTTTTGTGGTGCATCCCGAGGTGAAATTATCAGGCGTAATGGTAGTCCGAATTATCTAGCTTGTTGCTCTCTTTCTCTCTCTCTCTCTCTCTCTCTCTCTCTCTCTCTCTCTTTACAGTACTATCGCTTCGCTGCTCTCTCCTTTAACTCTTGCAATTTCTTTCTCTTCTCTTCCTCTCTCCGTATTTTCGCATATTCTCACTTATAATTTTATTCATTACTTTCAACATTTTCTCCATTTTATCCTTCGCCACTTTCTTCGCTTCTCACGTTCCTCTTTATTCGTTATCTGGTTATCCCGTTAATCTGTTTATTGTTATCTAATTACTTCCCTCCATCCTTTCCTTCCTTCGTTTCTTCCTCACTGTCTTTCCTCCATTCATCCTTCCTTCAAACCACCCACACCTTTTTCTCTCCTTCCAAACTTTTTCTCTCACACCTCCTCCCTCCCTCCTTTCTTTCCTAATTTCTGTCCTCCTTCCCTTTATTCTCGCCTTTTCTCTCTTTATCTCCTCAATTCCCTCTCCTTTAATCCTCATGTCTACTATATTATTCCCCTCCTCACCTCCTTCTTTATTACGTATTATGTATGCTTACTTCCCAACAGCATAATCATCATCAATTATCATTCACCTACTGATTTTATTTCATATTTTTTCCTGTTGTTAATTAATGGGAAACTTTCAAATACAATCGATGCACTTAAATCAAATTCATATATCTACTGGAGTTCATGCCAAAAATTATTCATCATTACATTCATGATAATACCAAACAAACTGAGTGAATACACACGGAGAAATCTAACCAAAATTATGAAATACAGGAGAGGTAAAATATGAGAATAAGGAGTACAATACACAAACCACAGCCCACACAAACATACACACACACCTTTGCCCACCTCACCATTCCCCTTCCTGCCCCACTACGGCTGACACAGGGGGAACATAAAACAAAAGTATCACTGGGCAGACACAATAGTCCAGTGGGGGAGTGCAAGGAAACTATTCCATTCCTTTCTCGCCATATTTCAGAGACGTAATGTGAAGTTTATCTGGAAACAACACTTCGAATGTAGTTGTTAACATTTTTCTTCTTTGAGCCACACGATAGAATACAATCATTTTTACTTCTATATGAAGGAAATTTATCGGGTCAGTTTTCCTCTTATTTGTACCATATTTTACAACGGTGAAAAGACAAAATGGATCGTATCATCTTTCACGAATCAATAGGGACCCTGTGATGTAGTCAGAAAATTGAAGATACTGACTGAGTCCTTCAATTATTGTCACGACACACCACCTATATGGAAGGAGCTTGTTTCGTGGCATGGTCAGGAGGAATCAGAAGCCTCCATTCATCATA
>JAWZYT010001902.1:22500-25000 GCA_034508575.1 Petrolisthes manimaculis
AGTCACAGAAAATATAGTAGTAACAATGGAAAAAATATTCTTAGGTAAACTGGTATGGGCAATGGCAAATTATGTAGCATACGAAGTAGTAGTAGTAGTAGTTAGTATATGATATAGGAATAGTAGTTGTAGTAGTCGAAAATTTAGGAATAGTAGTTGTAGTAGTAGAAAATTTAGGAATAGTACGTTGTTGTAGTAGAAAATTTAGGAATAGTAGTTGTAGTAGTAGAAAATTTAGGAATAGTAGTAATAGAAGAAAAATAGTATCATGGGATCATTGAATTGTCATAGTGTTAATGGATAGAACATACATTAAATACAATTACATCAATAAAACTTGTCTCGACTTTCAGAAAAGAATCTTAACCTATTTTCATCAGTCGTCATTTACAGTCGGCAGCATAAGTTCGCTTCATTTCCACCTACGTATGAATGAGCTAAATTGATATTGTAATACAATTTTGATAAGAGAGATGACATAATTATATAGTTCTCCTGTGGTAAATTACTCAAGTTGTTATGATAGAAACTGAATCAAAATGCAACTATCTGGTCTTACATACTATTAGCATTATTAAGTACACGAGATGGACGCGAATTATGTTTCCGGCTGCACATGTTAAGAATTCTTGTCCAAAGGCTACCTAACCATTGCTAAAACTACTTTATAAACACAATCTAAATTTCTTTCATCTGCTGGTCTTCTGTTCGCACTCACCACCACGCCCTTGCAATGTTGAAAAAGCCCAACGTTCCCTTCTCCGTGCCTGGAAACACAGCCTTAAGACACACCGGTTTGCTTAACTGAGAGAGGGGAAGACAGGGCTAAACCAACCAAGCAGGCAGGCTCCCGCCAGAGGGGGTTGGGAAAGGGGCCTCCTCCTACCTTTTGTTCTTTCAGGATATTATTATCTCTTACTGCCTACCAAGGAGGAAAGCGGAAGTGTGTGTGTGTGTGTGTGTGTGTGTGTGTGGTGTGTGTGTGTGTGTGTGTGTGTGTGTGTGTGTGTGTGTGTGTGTGTGTGTGTGTGTGTTCGTGTGTGGTGTGTGTGTGTGTGTGTGAGAGAGGAGAGAGAGAGAGAGAGAGAGAGAGAGAGAGATGAGAGAGAGAGAGAGAGAGAGAGAGAGAGAGAGAGAGAGAGGAGAGAGAGAGAGAGAGAGAGAGAGAGAGAGAGAGAAATAGAGAGAGCAGGTACAGTACCCCAGGCAAGAGGCTTGTTGAGGGACATTAAGCAGACGGTCGACCCAACCAGTCCAGTGACAGACACCCTTATTTTCAGATGTCACTCTTGTCTCTATAGACTACCTACTACTTGTACAGTTGGACACATGAATTGGTGGTACAGACCAGGTGAAAGATACTTGTCCATTTGAGTAACCAGTGTCTATTATCAGGTACTTGCTTTTTATTACCATCCTCATACTGACTTCTGCCTCTGATGTCTCCTATTTGGCACTAAAGAACTTGATATTGGGGGAAAATTGACCATCTTTCACTTGGGCTGTACCACCCCATTCCTGTGTCCAACTGTACCTCATGTCACCTTACTCACGTCACCAGAGCATTATTATATTGGTGAATGTATGTATGGATAAATGGGTGTATGGATAATGTATGAATGAATGAATAGGTGTATAAATTAACGTATGGGTGTATAGATTAATGTATGGGTGTATAGCATCTAAAGTATGGGTGTATAAATTAATGTATGGGTGTTTAGATTAATGTATGGGTGTATAGATTAATGTATAGATGAATGGAATAATGTATGGATGAATGAATGTGTACATGGATTAATGTATAGATAAATGAATGGGTACATGGATTAATGTATGGATGAATGAATGGGTACATGGATTAATGTATAGATGAATGAATGACAGTGTATGGATTAATAAATGGGAGAATTGATGGATAAAGGGATGAGGGGATATATTACTAAAGTTTGAGATTGGTTAATTAAATTGTATATTTTTAATACCCACATAGTAAAAAAATAATAACATACACCACACACATACACATATAATAACTCACTAAAATATATATACACCAAGCCCAAGAACTGTGTAAATGTGTGTACTTCGCCTCCAGCCACACACACACACACACACACCACACACATACACCAATAACAAGCAGCCACCCAGGAATTCAGAGGTTTGTGTAAATAAACCATATGATTGGCTGGCATCTTTACCGTACAGCCAATCAGGGTTCATCTTTGATATCGTCCCCCCCCCAACCCCTCCCCCCCATCGACCAAGTGAGTGGCTACTTAAAAAAAAATTCTTTCCCTCTTCGAGTTGGTCTCTATCTATATACATATACTCGGTTCGACTCATATTGCTAATGGTGGTGCATAGGTAATACTCCAGTTATTGCATATTTCCGTGTGTGTGTGTGTGTGTGTGTGTGTGTGTGTGTGTGTGTGTGTGTGTGTGTGTGTAATTTTTTGCGTGTATATTAGTTTCATCATTGTGTGTGCGTTTGTGTGTG
>JAWZYT010001902.1:27500-82500 GCA_034508575.1 Petrolisthes manimaculis
AGAGAGAGAGGAGAGAGAGAGAGAGAGAGAGAGAGAGAGAGAGAGAGAGAGAGAGAGAGAGGTGGTGCGTGTGGGGTGTGTTGAGGCCTGATGACAGATCCCAAGAGAGGTAATGATGGAGGCTGAGGAAAGATGATGATGATGAAGGCAGGAGGGAGGGAGGGAGGGAGAGAGGGAAAGAGAAGATGGTAACGGGAGGGAGGTGAGGCAGGAGGGAGGGAAAGAGAAAATGGAAACGGGAGTGAGGGAGGAAGGAGGGAGGGAAGGAGGGAGGGAGGCAGGAAGGGAAATAGAAGATGGAAACGGGAGTGAGGGAGGGAAGGAGGGAGGGAGGCAGGAAGGGAAATAGAAGATGGAAACGGAAGGGAGGGAGGGAGGGAAAGAGAAGATGGAAACGGGAGTGAGGGAGGGAGGGAAAGAGAAGATGGGAAAGATGGAAGCTGGAAGGGGTAAAAGAGGAACGGAGAGGAGAGGAGGGAGAAGACCAGTAAGTAAGGAGAGAAAAAAGAGAGCAGGAGGGAATGGGAGAAGGAGCAGAGAAAACGAAAATGGGAGTAGGAAAAAATGGGAGAAAAGACAATGATGAGAAAGAGATGATAATAGAGGAAGGAAGGTAAAGATAAGGAAGGTACAAATGGGAGGGGGAGAAATGGATGGTGTGTAATGGAGAGAAAAGAAAATGAGAGAGAGAGAGAGATGAATGATGATAGGAAAAAGGATGAAAGAAAGGAAGTGAGGAAACATGTTCTAAATAAAAGGCGGGCAGCAGAAGGGAGAAATGAGAGGGAGAGGAGGAGGAGGAGTAAGAGAAAGTAATTGGAAATCTGATAATATAAAACACATGTTCAATTTTATTTCTCCCACCAACCAACCAACCAACCAACCCACTCTCCATCCATCCATCCATCCAGGGAAGGTCATGAGGGCGGAACGAGAAAATAATGATGGGAGATGATAGCAATAATGGAGTATGAAAAGTTCGAAGGGCCTGACTAGTTTGAAAAAAAAAAAAAAAAAAAAAAAAAAAAAGGAGGCAATTGAGTACTCGTCAAAGGTTACGTGAAACTCGTGGCAGCCAAGAAACGAAGAAAAATGACGAGTGAACGAAAACTTGTAGTCAATATTACTCAGCATATTGTACTTGGATAATCTCTTCATAATTCTTTGCCTTACAGACTATACGCCATATTTGATTAATATTAAGGGTAGACTAGACTCTCTTATTGGTGGTAAATAAATAAATGGGAAATATTATTCATGTTATAAATAAAGGGATATGTTTTGTGACATAGTTCGGAGTATTCTCTAACCTTAAACTTCACAAACAAGGGAGTACAGTATCCCATTAGCAATTGAAAGGAAATCGGGAAATGTGCTTAAAAAACATCTATGTGACGACGAGAATGTCATAAAATGGATTCGTGTAATTGAGGTGTTATGAGCTGGGAAAACTGACCTCATTGAAAAGCTTCTGGGGAATATAGGATTGAATGAAGTTTGATTGAGAATTTTTTCGGGGGGTGAATAACATTTGGAGGAGAGTGAATTTACTTGAGAGAGAGAAAAAAAAATAATCGGAGTCAGGCGATAGAGTGAAGAAACTGAAAAGGTTGAACGATATCTAAACTTGGCCAATTGGAAGGGAAAAAAAATGAGCGTAAGGAATTAATATTAAAGGACTCTGTGTAGTAGTAGTCAGAAAATTGGAGATATAAGAAGTCCTTCAAACATTGCCACGAAACACCACCTATATGAAAGGAGCTTGTAATGGGTTCTCTATTTTTATGTGGAATTGTTTAGTATTGTGTATTTCCTTCAGTGCTGGAGGAACAAAGCAAAAGTTAACTTGGCGATACAACAATATTATTTACAATTTCATATTTTGAGACAATATCAGGGGGAAAAAATATGGTGAAAGAGTATTGCACGATGCGATAAAAGTGTCTATTGCAAAGTGTTGACTCAGCTCAAGTAATAGAAAAACAAGTTATCTATGCCATACATACAAATACGTTAAATAAATCCCTGTATCTGTTGTATAGAGTGTCACGTCTTTATCACTCACCCAACATATACATTACAGTTTCCCCTTCACATTCATTATCACTCCCCTATTCCTCGCCTCCGAGCGTCCCTTCCCCTTCTCTCCTCCCCACTTTAATACCAATTCGGCCCCCTTCCCGTCCCTCTCCCTAGCAGCATTTTTACCTTTTATCCCAGAGAATTATTGCATGACTCGTGTGCCTCGTAGTCCTTGCTCAGGGAACGTCCAGGAACATCATCTAATATGTTTTAGTGATATACCAACTACTGGCAGGACCTTCAGAGTTATACTGGGCAGCTCAATGATATTTTTAATGTGTTTTTCTTGGTTGTGGAAATGACCAGGCCAAGCTTCATACTACTCACTGGTCTACAAGTAATTGGCTCTGGAAAAGGTACGTCACATACACACAGACACACATAATATATATATATATATATATATATATATATATATATATATATATATATATATATATATATATATATATATATATATATATATATCATACACAGAGTGACCTCAATGTCAGCAGTAATCAAACAGATAGCTTTCAGATCCTTGATGTTGATAGTTTGTCATGTATTGTTGACTTTCATCAAGAGGGGAATCACTGTTGTTATAAAATGACACTGTCAACTGATTGATATTTTGATTACACAGTAAAATATTAATAATGGAACACTAAAGACCAAATGATGGAGGATCTTTTGCCCATTTTTTATCGACATACGTGCATCTGGATATTTGGTGAATGAAAGAAAGAAAGAATAAGGACAAGAACAAGAGAACACAAACACCTATATATAGAGGTGATCTAACCCGCTGCTACAAACACCTTAGTCGACTTTAATCTTCTGATGGAATTCCTCTCGACAGCGAAAGGGGATAAACAAGACTAGATTGTTTTTCCATTCCTCGACTAAGGGGTGAGCCGGTGAATGGAGTGAAAAGATAATAAAACGAGAGTGGGGGAAGAGAGGGACGTGACAGGATGGGAGGGAGAGAGAGAGAGTATATATATAGAAAGAGAGGCAAATGAAAAGAGTGAAGAAAAAAAAATTACGATGCTGTGAGTGAGAGAAAAAATAGAATGAATGAAAGAATAAGAAGTGAATGATACATACTGTGAATGGAAGAAAAGATAATGAAGGGATAGAAGAGGGAAGGTAACGTGACAGTAGATAAAAGAATAAATGAGAAGTATGGACTGCAGTGAAAGAAAGAAGGAAAGAAAATGAGTGTATGAAAGGAGGAGGAAACAAAAAAACTAGAACTTTAGTTTAAGTAGTATATAAGGCTAGAATAATTTCTAACTTATACATAGCTTAAGAAACTTAACAATAACAATATAATTCATAAGTCCTAATACTAAGTTGCTAAGATATAAATATAAATGTTAAGTACAGGTTAAGTTAAGTTATGTTTTAAGGTGACCATAATACTAGATGTATAACAACATTTGTAAATTAATAAAAAAAAAAAAAAAAAAAAAAAAGGAAAGGAAAAGGAAAGGAAATGATGTAGATACAGTGAAGGAAAAAAATGGGGGTCAAAATCAAAGAAACGAGAAAGAAATAACAACAGAGTGATGAGAGGAAATGAAACATATATACGTATATTAAAAAAAAAAAGGTAACCTGATGACACGAAAAAGTGAAAAAAATAGGATGAAAATAAAAGAGAAACAGAAAAGGAAGAGAGATAGTGCGAAACCTGAAGAGATATACAACAAATAAAGTGAAGAGAGACGAGAAGATAATATAATAGGAATAAGGGCAAGTGAAAAAGGGGACACCGAAGAATTAGTAAATAAAATGAGAAAGATAATGAATAATACGGTGGGTAAAAGACGAATAATGAATAGGTGAATGAGAGGGAACATGAAAGGAAGAAAATTATTATAAACTCCAAAGGAAGGAGATGCACAAAAGAAGGGAAGACAGACAAAGACAATCTGAAGTGAAAGAAAACTCAGAATGGACGTTTAATCAAGTAGCATTTAAAAGTAATAATTATAAAGACACAGAAAAATATATCCTTAGTGAAAAACGTCAAACTGGTAAAGCTTAAAGTGGGAAATAAAAGAAGAAAAGAACAACTCAAAATAAAATATCTGAATGGACATAAAAAAAAAGATACCTGGATGAAGAGTATAAAAAAAAATGGCAATAAAAAATAAATTTGAGATGAAAAGAGAGAATGTATAAAGGATAAATATAAAATGGGACAGATACACACTGGAGATCATCACGAGAGACGCAACACAAATGAAAACACTACACGGAATGAATAAATATACAACAGTTGCAATAAGAGAGACAGAGAGAGATAGATAGAAAGCGTTACTCACTCAAGCACGACACCCTGGAGTTTCAACCACACATCAACAACAACAGCAGCAGCAGCAGAAGAAGCATTGATAAGGTGGATATCATCACTCACCTGTAATATAAAGATACGACAATAATTATGACCAGTGTAAAGTTAGGGAACAAAAAATAAATACACCGAGTTAATATGCCACGAATAAAAAAAAATGAAAGAAAATATAGCATGTTAGGGAACAAAAAATACACCAAGTTAATAATAATTATAAAAGAGAATAAATAATAATAAAATAATAGAGAAAATAACTATAGCATGTTTCTCTGCACCCTCAAGAGGTTTTACAATGATACAGAGTGAGTTTCAATGTCCTGGCTTTGTGTAAGAGAGAGAGAGGCTTTGGGGTCCAGGGCAGTGGGAGGGGGACTCTTTGAACGTGTCGCCTCCCTTGCTTTCACTCCACGTTTAATGTATTGCGCATTTTTGCCTGGAACACACACACACACCGTATTTTCATTCCGCCTGGGTATATGTCAAGCAAGGGGTGTATCTGTGTTGTCAAGTTAGGTGTGTGTGTATCTGTGACAAGCAAGGTGTGTTTGTGTGTTAAGCAAGGTGTGTTTGTGTGTTGTCAAGCAAGGTGTGTTTGTGTGTTGTCAAGCAAGGTGTGTTTGTGTTTGTGTTTCAGCAACGTGTTTCGTGCCATTGTCAGGAGGAATCAGAAGCCACCACATCAATTCTCATACACAATCACAAGGAAATATAATTACATATAAAAATACTTCGAGATAAATTCAAGAAGACAGACAGACATAAATGAGAGAATGAGCAAAGGCGAAAACTATATAAGTGAACGGCGTGAAAATGGGTAAAATCAGTAAGCTCATTAACGTTCACCGATATGCAGGCAGTGGGAATTTGAATAGCAATTTTGATAAGTGGTAATCACAGTTTAATGGTGAAGTAGAAGAAGAGAAAAAGATAATGTAGCGACTGGCGAAGGTGAAAAATGGAAAGCTGTGGATGAAATGAGGAAGAATAGAAGGAGGGCAGAGAGAAGAGGAAGTGAGGTTAATGAATGAATGGTAGATAGGGAAGAATATAAGAGAAGGGATGGAGAAGAGGAGAGAAGAGACGGAGAAGGAGGAGGAGAGAACAGACGGAGGAGGAGGAGGAGAGAAGAGACGGAGAATGAGGAGGAGAGAAGAGAGAGACGAGGATAATGAATGGTAGACAGATAAGAATAAAATAAAAGTGTTGAAGTAAAACACGATTACGAAAGAGGGAAGGGAAAACAATATTGGGAAAATTAAACTCTAAATAGGAACAGAATTATGTAAAACTCAAAACGAAAAACAGCACAACCACGACATAGGCCATACAGAAAAAAATAAAAAAAAAACGTGAAAATTTACTTCACATCTAAAAGGCAGTAAAGATACCTTATATTTACGACGGCAAGCAAAAAATTACCTACGAAAGAAATACTGCCAAAAAAAAAAATAATAATAATAAAAAATGAAAATAATAACAGATGACTGGAAAATAGTGAAACTTCAAAAGAATGACGACAGGAAACTCAGGCATGTGAGGAAAAAAAAAAATAACTTGTGCGTTCTTTATTTTTGTCCGGCCAAGTTTATGCTTATTGCTTCCGAGCTCTCCATTTAAAAAATATCACGAAAAACGCCTGCCTCTCTCTCTCTCTCTCTTTCTCTTTCACTCTCTCTCTCTGTTTTGTTTCTTTTTTCTTTCGATCTCTCTCTCTCTCTCTCTCTTTCACTCTCTCTCTCTGTTTTGTTTCTTTTTTCTTTCGATCTCTCTCTCTCTCTCTTTCTCTTTCACTCTCTCTCTCTGTTTTGTTTCTTTTTTCTTTCTCTTTCTCTCCCTCCTCTTCTGTCTATCTCTCTCTTTCTCTCTTTCCCTTCCCCCCTCTCTATCTCTATTTCTTTCTATTTTCTTTCGTTTTTCTTTCTCTCTCCCTCCCCTTCTCTCTATCTCTCTCTTTCTCTCTTTCCCTTCTCCTCTCTCTATCTCTATTTCTTTCTCTCTCTCCCTCCCCTTAGATGTCTGTCTGTCTCTGTCAATCGATTTTATCTGCCTCTATAATTGCATATTCCCTATCATCTCATAAATTTACACAAGGCTAACATAGTACCGTTTTCCTATTTACATTATTCACTGATATTCTCTTTATAATCCTTCCTGTCTCTCTTCCTTACTTTATGTCTGTCTGTTTTTCTTCCTATTTACATTTTTCATTGATATTCTCTTTATAATCCTTCCTGTCTCTCTTCCTTACTTTATGTCTGTCTGTTTTTCTTCCTATTTACATTATTCATTGATATTCTCTTTATAATCCTTCCTGTCTCTCTTCCTTACTTTAGGTCTGTCTGTTTTTCTTCCTATTTACATTATTCATTGATATTCTCTTTATAATCCTTCCTGTCTCTCTTCCATACTTTATATCTGTCTGTTTTTCTTCCTCGGTATTCTCCATCCAATTATATATCCATCCAATTATCCATCCTATTATCCGACAACTTCCCTTTGACACATGCAGTTCTAAAGGTATAAGTATCCCGATCGATTGCAGAGTTCTCTATTCAAGTCACTATGCTACAGTTTGTTATGATAAACTCTATACAATTTATACTCTATACAATTGCCGGCACTTCCGTGATACCGGGGTGATATTTGCAAGTCTCTATTTCCGCTAAAGTATGAATATCGAGGAGTTTCGGTGGATAATGCGCTCGATAATGTGTCATAATTTCTCCCTCACTACATATACATACTGCCTCGGCTCAAAGAATAACAATGCTCTAGATTATAACCGTATGAGAGGGGAATAATGTTTACACCTTGTTGTTGTAAGCTGTACAAAGATTCTCACTCATACGATCACTCTGTATAGATATTAATAAAAATCCCTAATGGTCATTCATTCAGTAACCAGGTAGTGTCCTCATTTCCTATCCTACACGCTACACAAGTTATTTATTTACATACAGTACAATGAAACACAACAAACCCCTCATATAGAACCAATATTACTGTTGTCGTTTTCAGTCCTTTTGTAATCCCTTGGAATTTTTTACCTCTCCTTCTTTTCTGCCCATTTTTATGTTAATATGTCTTACCTTAAAGAGGCAATACACTTTTGGTTCATTAAAGTGCCTTGATTCCTCCAAAGTATGCCGGGAAACAGTACCAAATGAACAAATATAAGTGTGTTCTGTTAATTGTAATTGGTTGGAGGAATCAGTTGCTCCAGATTTACCAACACTGTACTTCTTCCCTCCTTAAGGGCCCTTGTGATCGTATATGAGACTCGGTGGCTTCTGATTCCTCCAAACTATGCCACGAAACAAGCTCCTTCAACATAAGTACATGCATGGTGTTTGTTTCGTGGCAATGTTTGAAGGACTCACTAACCACCAATTCTCTACCTAACTACACCACGGGGGTCCCCTTATATGATCCACCACATGTTCCTTTAGATATAGGGACTTACTTACTACACAGGATCTTGATATTTTTCTCGCCAATTTAAAATAAAGCGCCACGGGAGAGACACAATCCAATTTCCCCGGGAACAGAGAAGAGACCACCTGGCACATTAGACCCTATCCCCTCCCCCTCTCCTTCCCTGGCACTCTCTCCCTCCCTGGCACTCCCTCTCTCCTTCACCTTCCCCCTCCTACTCCCTCTCACTCTCCTTCACCTCCCCCCCTCCCACTCTCTCACTCACTCTCCTTCACCTCCCCCCCACACCCTCTCCCCCCCACACCCTCTCCCATCCTTTCTCCCTCTCATTCCTTCACCTCTTCTTCCATCTCCTTTCTTCCTCTCTCTCTCCCTCTTTCACCTTTTCTTTTAACTCCTTTCTTCCTCTCTCTCTCTCACACACACACTACCTTCTTTCCCTTTACCCCCTCCCTCCCTCCTTCCCTCCAGCGACCCAACTTCACACAACTAAGAGAACTCCATCGTAGGTCCTCAATGGGAGAAAGTTTGATAGGATGCCACACCAAGATAACATAGAAATAAAAAAAAACTGAACATGGAAATACAAAGAAAATATAGAGTGGGGAAAATTAATTCTTGAAGTCCTCTGAAGTACCAATGACCCCACTCAGAAAAAAATAATAATAATAGTGATAATAATAATAATAATAAAAATAATAATAATAATAATAATAATAATAATAAAGATCATAATAATAACAAGGGAATGTCTTATGGATGGACGTGTTGCTAAAAAAACGAAAAAAAAACGTCGTTACAGTAATTTTCTTGATAGTTTACGATAAATTACGCGTTATTTTCAGCGGTAATGACAGGCGTGGGTAAGGGGGGTGGTGAGAGGTTTACGGCTGATAACAACAATAACAATATATAACTCAGGTCAGGACACAACACCGAGGCATTATATATAACAGCCAGAGTAAATACAGAGATTTTTTTTTTTTCTACTTGAATTTTATTTTTGTTCCTCTGGTTTATGTATCTATTATTTTTATATGAGATTAGTAGACTCGAAACACACACACACACACACACACACACACACACACACAAATACAAGTTAGGAAGGTTAGCGAAGAGGAAAGAGATAGCAAAGAAAAACACGTTATTATACAGTATGGGATGAAAAGGCAGGAACCACAGGACAGAGTATGGCAGGGCAGGTCAGGTCAGGTCAAGTCAGGTCAGGTCAAGTTAGGTCAGGTCAGGTTAGGTCAAGTCAGGTCAGGGCATGGCAGGGTAAGATGAGGCATGCCAGGTTAGGTTAGGACGTGTCTAAGATAAAGAGATAAGGGAATGGAGAGACAGGAGAAGGTAGAGCAAGACAGGGATGCGTTGGGTCAGATGAGATGAGATGGGATGGAAAGGCATTGTGAAAAGTGGAGAAAAAAAAAACGAGAGATGGGGCGAAGCAAAGTAGGGAAAGATGAGATGACCCGGGGTGGAGCAAGGAGAGGCAAGCGGGTTCAAAATTGGATGAAGTAGAGTGAAGAAAAGGGAGGAAGGCACAATGAGGATAGAGGATAGAGCAGAGAGGATAGAGCAGAGAGGAGAGAGGAGAGAGGAGAGAGGAGAGAAGAGAGAGGAGAGAAGAGAGAGGAGAGAAGAGAGAGGTGAAAGAAGAGAAGAGAAAAGAGAGAGCAGAGAAAGGCAAGGAAGCTAAACCAGGCAGGGAAATGTAAACAAAGGCATTAAGAAAACAACAAAACTATTATGGTTCACTGAAAAGCTCACTAATTATGTTTTGCTAAGTATATGCTAATCCTTTTTATCAGTTATCTCTGTTTAGAAAATAAACGATATACTATGTGTACTATGGAATAACATAATCTAGGATAATTTTTGTGGGACAGGGGAAAATAATCGAGGTTGGGAAAGAGTATGGTAGAGTAGGGAAGACTAGAGCAAGGCAGGGCAAAGTAGGGAATGGCAGGGAAGGGCAAGGTAAGGTAAGGGAAGGGAAGGGAAGGGAAGGGAATTGCAAGGCATGGAAGGGAAGGGAAGGGCATGGGAGGGAAAGAAAGGGAAGGGAAGGGTGTGGCAGGGAAATGAAGGGCAGGGCAGGGAAGGGAAGAGCAAGGCAGAGTAAAGAAGGGTAAGGCAAGGGAAGGGAAGAGAAGGCATGGAAGGGAAGGGAAGGTAAGGGCATGGAAGGGAAGGGAAGGTAAGGGCATGGAAGGGAAGGGAAGGGAAGGGAAGGGAAGGGAAGGGAAGAGAAGGCATGGAAGGGAAGGGAAGGGAAGGGAAGGGTGTGGCAGAGCGGTCAGGAAAAGCGGAGTGTGGAAAGAATGCAACGTTAAACTCTGGCTTGAAAATGGCAGCAATTTAGTTGTCTGGATTTCTTCCCCCGATTTCTTTGATTTTTTCGCTGTTATTCTCACTAATTCTTTGTTCTTCTTGGTGTTCTTTATAATGCTGTAGTTTATGATTGAATACTTATTTTTATTTTTTTATCTAGTTAGCTACACGTATATCTCATTATTATTTTTGCTGCTTCACCCACTGTTTAAACTTTATCATTACATTAGAGACGCATTTTCATTTTCCATGCCACTACATTCTGATAATTTGTTTGTTTTTTAAATTTAATTCACTGTAAATATTCTCTTTCCTTCTCCTCCAGGAACCCAAACATCCTTTAGCTTTGTCTGTATCAACCTGAAGGAGGAATTGGTCAGATTTTACGTTTCAGTTTCTCTCATTAGACTTTCAACTTAAGGGAAGAATACACCTTAGATAAATTGGAGTGCCTTAATTAATTCTTCTAAAGTATGCCACGAAATAGGACCAAATGAAAAACAAAAATAATGGGGCGTGTTGTTTGGAATAGTTTGGTTGAATCGATTGCTCAAGATTTACCAACACTGTACAAGTCTTCCCTTAAGGTTTAACGCCCTCAGTATATTTCTTATGTCTTTATCAAGTATACGTTTAGACTGTGGCGATCGCTTTTGAAAAATGCCAACACAATTATTTACTCCAGCATTTGATCATTAGTCAAGAGATTTACAGTAAGTGGACTGACCCTCAGGCCTTTAATTGAGGGAAAGATTGTTCATAATTACTTTCACAGGTGCTACATACTTCCTTATCAATTCTTACTTCATCGCAATCATTTTTGTTTTCACCAAAAGCTTTCAGCCACAATTATAATTTTCTACTTTGCTCCTTCTTCTCCTTTTTCCTTTCCTGGGTACGTACATTTCTTCCCTGCCTTCCTTCCTTCCTTCCAGTCCTTTCTCTTCCTTCCAACAATTCCTCACGTCCGGTCACTCAGTACAAACATTCCTTCCCCCTTTTACACTCTTCCTTCTTTTTCTTCTCTTGGTACACTCTTTTATCTCATTAGGATCCATTTTTGTATAGGACCACTCTCTCCCTTCCATCTTCTGCTATTCAATACCCATCCTATACAAAATGAAAGTACCTCTTCCATTTTGTACCCTATTCCCTTCCTCCCTCTATACCCTTCCTTCTTCCTCTCCGTACTCTTTTCCCTTTCGCTAATAACCCAGATCACCTACCCGACCCTACCCTTCCCCTCTCATTTTCCATTCTTACTCTTTCTTTTCCCTTCCTAACTCTTCTCATCCACCCTACCCTTCCCCACCCATTTCCTTTCTCACTCCTCTCCCTTTCCCTAACTCAGATCACCTACCCTAACTTTCCCATCCCATTTTCCATTCTTACTCTTTTTTCTGCTTCCCTAACTTGTACCCCCCCACCCCCACCCCTCACTAAGCAGCAGTGGACCCCCAGGCTGGTTCAGAAGGGATGGAATTGAAATCGCCCTTAATTCACTGTGGGGTGAGTTGGGGAGCTTGATCTGACCTTCTTTTCGTCCCTCTCCTCTATAGCTTTTCACTCTCTCTTTCTCTCTCTCTCTCTCTCTCTCTCTCTCTCTCTCCTCTCTCTCTCTCTCTCTCTCTCTCTCTCTCTCTCTCTCTCTCTCTCTCTCTCTCTCTCTCTCTCTCTCTCTCTCTCTCTCTCTCTCTCTCTCTCTCTCTCTCTCTCTCTCTCTCTCTCATTCTTTGTTGTCTCTCTATTTTTACATTAATTATTTCTGTCCTTTCTTTTTCCTTCTATTTCAAGCTTAATTATTTACTCATGTTTTATTCCAGGAATCTTCAAAGTAATTAGTCCACCACCAAAAGAGAGAAAAATAGCTTCCCCCTTAATAATACTCAATATAAAACGTAATAATAAAACACACATTCTATTTAGCACTTCCTTGTCCCAGTACCACGATGATGTGAACTATTTTATCCTCTCGTGAATGAAGAAGCCCCTCCCTCCCTCCTTCTTTCCCTCAGATCAAAAGTTTTAATTGGCTGGCTAGAACCACTTGTAGTGACTCAACATGACTATCTATCTTTCTTGCTTTTGTGAGAAGTTTGAGAGCAGAATTCACCGGTGACCAAAACGATATGAATTCGTGCCGAGACTGCAAGATGATGATGATGACGACTCTATGGGAAAACCATTGGTGCTTCCTGGGTCTGTGGGGTGGGATAGGATTCGATGGTAAAAAAAAAAAAAAAAAAAAAAAAAAAAAAAAAAAAAAAAAGTGGGATAGATTTGATGGTAAAAAAAAAAAAAAAAAAAAAAAATACATATTCGACGTTAACTGACCAACTTGGAAAATTATTTGGAGGGCGTGAGAACCGTGGATCATTATTAACCCAAAGATCTTAGAAACTTCACTGCTGCACATCAAACTGAGCCTCGCGATGAACTTTTTTCAGGCTGGTGGCGAAAGATGCAAGGTTCGCCACTTGAACTGACCGACTTATGAGGGAATCTACACTGGACTCCGATTAGGAAGGTAATGAACGAATGCTTCTTCTTACTTTGAACACATTATTCAAGAGGCTGAGTTGAGTACATGGATTGCTTTAAAGGGTTTTCTAATACATTTACTAGTCAAAACATTATAAATTATTATATTAAAACAAATTATCACTTCCTTTAGAATATCAAATGTCATTCAAAATTTGTTATTGTCTTTCTCTTCTTTACTAACTAACAAAACTCGTTGTAGCAATAATAGTGATGAACACAGAAATGATGCTTGAAGGCTACAATAACAAACATTAGAGATACGTTGTGTATAACTCACGTAGAAGTACCGATACCATATTCAAGAAAGGAGTTTTATGTCGTGCAAATGTACACATCTGTTAAAAGTAACGTAGAAAAATATAAAAAAAGTCTTACCACTTAAAGCCACTTACTTTAAGCTACCGGTACAAAGACTTCATACAGACAGCAAAAAAACAAAAAAACATCGTACCTAAATCATGCGTAAATGCATCTAAAGTGAGGGGAAAAATTCTGAGCATCCAAAAAGTTTCAACTTCTTCTAATGGGGAAAAAAATGGAAGAAAGTGTGAAGATTAATTGAGCCTTGCCGCGGCGCCTTCCTTCCTTCCTTCCTGGGCTGAGAGGAAAGGAAAGGAAGGAAGGAAGGAAGGAGAGGAGCGGCATGCAGGTCGGCTCATTAAAAGCTCCTGAACAACTTTGGCGAGGGTAAACAGCGGAGGGTAACGAGCCGACTGACGTGACGGATTTCTTGGAAGGCGCCAACAATGGATGGGTGAGTGGGTAGGTGAATGAATGAGTGAGTGAGTGAGTAAGTAAGCAGGACCAAAAGGATCTATTACTATCTTTGTCGATTGCAAGGCGCGAACATTAGATGAGTGAATGAATGAATGAATGAATGAGTAGGAACAGAAGGATCTCTTATTTACTATCTTCGTCTGGTTATTAATATCCTTTCCTTCATCTATAGTTAATTGATGAACGAGCCTCATTGAAATAGAAGGTCTGTGTGGTTGTGTACATTACCTCTAAAACACACTTCCCTCTTCCTTTCTCAATCTTTATATTATATATTTTTTCTCTTTTTAACCCTCATTTTATTTCCTTGGCATTACTCTAAATCTTTACACATCATCTTCCTTCACACTTACTTTCTTTTATCTTTTAGTACCTCTTTCTTACTCGTACCTTTTATCGGCAACCCATTTCCTTGCTTCATTCCCCTTCCTTCTATCATATTTCATAATTGGCTCTTAATCTTTCCCCGTCTTTCTTCTCATTGTCTCTTAAAACCTCATGCCTCATTACTCTTTCTTATCACAAATTGCCTCTGTTTCCTCCTCCTCCTCCTCCTCCTCTTCCTTCGCCATTTCCCCCAACACAATGGTTTGTTTTATAGTCTCTCCCAACTCCTCTTGTTGTATCCTCTTCTTCCCACGACCGACCACTCATCTCTTCTTCCCACGACCGACCACTCATCCTACATCATCAATTTATTTACACCATCTCTGTGTCATTCAAGTCATTCAACTCGTTCATCTGTGTTTTATATATCTCTCTTTATTTTATTTTTTATCCCTTTCACTTTCTGCTATCATCATCTTTGGTTCAACTCTTATTCATTTCCTATTCTTAACCTGCATGGTAATATTCTTCTCTGGCAAAATCACCACCACCACCACCAACAACAAAAACAACAACTTGAAACGTCACCACTAACAACAAGAACAACAACAGGACACACAACCCCCACTACAATCATCACCACCAACCTCCAAACACCATCATCCTCCAACCTCCAACCTCCAACACCATCACCAGTTCTCCTTCTTTAACTTTACGCGTTGCACCAGCTTCAGTTCTCAGCTGTTAAGTAACCATTTACTCCTCTCAAACTCCCACTGTTGACATTACCCAACATTAAGAGGACCTGTGGATGAAGTTTCTACGTGTCGTGAATAATTCCCAGACAGACACTCAATTTTCTCTCATGTTTAACTACGGTATTTTTCTTTGAGTTTCGCCAACACGGTTACTGTTATTTACTCTTGTGTTTAAGGGGGCGGTACACTTATGGTACGATTGGGGGGGGGCGTCTTGATTCCTCCAGAGTATGCCATGAAACAGGACCATATTGATAAAAAGAATGGTGATCTATTGCTTGGAATAATTTGGAGGTACACGTAAGGCAGACTTTTATATCATGGTGAATTGAATTGGATTTTAATGTGACTATGAATCCTTCTGGAGTCTTTGTGAGAGATATTCATCATTTCCTTCTTCATTTGTTTATTTCCCAAGTAATTTTGGTAAGCAAAATCGAAACTTCAGGATTTGTTTTATATTATCTTTCTCCGTGACGTCAACAGAGTTATGTGATCGATAATACCCTACAGTGAGGGTACAGGGAGAGTTGTCGGGGGTTGATGCAGAGAAATGACGGGAAAAATAAATATAATCACGTGAAAATTTAAATATATAATAATTAATTACCATACAAATCCGTCCAAATGACAACTAGTAGTAGTAGTTATATTAGTAGTAGTAGTAATGCCACTAATAACAGTAGCAGTTGTAATAGAACTAGCAGTGGTAGTAGTAGTGGTGGTGGTTGTAATAGTTATAGTAGATGCATGGACAAATATCGTAAAATAATTCAAAGCCCTATACAGAACAGCACTCGTCGAATTCATACATAAATATAACGTAATCGTTTGGTAAAGGAGACCCTTCCTGTATAAATATATACATGAATAAATGAACTATATTTGCGCTCGACAATTCAAAAAATATATAACGTAACAGGAAAAAGGGATAAAATGGAATCTGGTGTGTTGTGAAAAATGTTCCCCTTAATAAATATATGGGTTATAGGTGGCGTGACTAAGGAGGCAGTACACTCACGACCAAAACTTTCATGTCACCCATTCCTGAATAAATTATGTTTTAGAAATATGAAGCCTCTGAATAACCTGAGATTTATACTGTATTTGCTATGCATATTATTGTTTACCTTGTCTTTATAGTTGTTCTCATCTTGGCCTGGAGGATCTTGAAGGACGAAGGAGAACACGACAGACAGACGAGGAAGAACGAGACTGAGCAAGATAAAATAGGAAATAGCATCTTGTGTTGTAAGTATGTATTTTGGTAATGACATTTCCTGGAAACGTCTGCAGCTAAAATTTACGGACACGAAAATTGTAACTTCCTGCGAAATGTGTGCATAAGAATAACTACTTGGACGTTAAGTGTGCAGAAGAAAAATCGAGTAAAGTATGTTTGAAGCTTCGTGTGTCTGGTTGAATTATCGAGGTCCCATGAGACTCACAAACCTCACTACCCGACCATCAGCCTCGGCCTCGTCAAGCACCTACACTGTCTTGCTGCACACTCACAGCCAAATGTTGGTGTGCACGTCATCAGGGGGTCATTCTACTGTCTTGGTTTGTGATGGAGAATGTGTTGGATATTTTACGGAGATAAATGCACCATGAGTTCAACAATGGAAACCCGTGTTGTTCAGAATTTTACATGAACAGAGAAAAGGAAACAACTTCACCATTGGCAACAACCTATCAATATATAGCGGGTTTTTTTATTTTTTTTATTAAAGGGCGAAAGTGAACGGCTACATGAAAAAAAAGAACCTTTCATAAAGACTTTTAGCTTTTGCTTGTAAAAGTTCAGTGTCGGTGTGTTAAAGTAATTTCTGATCACTGCCAAATAAAGTTTATGGAGAGTTTTGTGAGCAGGACTGTAGGGTGGTGCTCCTATATCCTTCCCCAGGCAGCCAGGCAGTCAGGTAGGCTCGAGTGACTACAGTAATCTGAATACTCACAACAGTAATGAATTGGGAGTTGCCAGTGATTGGCCGCCTCCGGTCTGTAATAGTGGGATTGGGAGCTGGGGATCGCGAATGCTATATGCGAATAATTCCATTACACTCTATCATTACCCGACTCGTAAACCCTGCCTGCTTTATTGCGTTGCCCTGCACGACTCTCCTGCTGTACTCGGGTTCAAGTCCGAAAGTTACGTTTTCTCTTCGTAGGATATTTGTACAGTTCACATTATTCTATTTCTACTGTAACGTGATATAACCAATACACATTAATTCTTGCTGGTTGTGGTCTACTTTAAACTAAATTTTTACTACTAATTTATATTCCCCAAGAACACAAATGCTTGCAAGGTACAGCACTTTATTTAAACATAATAATGTGTTGATACAGTCGTTACCAAAATGATGTAACGTGACCTATTCGTACTGACTCAAACCAAACCAAACCAAACCAAACCAAATCAAACCAAACCAAACCAAACCAAACCAAACCAAATCCAACTCAACCCAACAGACTTAAAAGTTGGCTTGGACAACAAAAGTGTTTCCAAGCGATCACACATGGTAGTGGAGGCCGTGTTTAGAGTAGAGAGAGCCCAAGGGTTCAGTACAGTCCTTCACCCGCTTTTCTAGGATTTATACTCAGAGATTTACTGCTGCAATCAAAGTATTTAAGGTACAGTACACACACTCGTAACTGTACACACATATAGACAAGGAAATACACGTAAACACTTTTAAACACACATACAGAAGATAAATAAAAAATAAAAGATAAATAATAAAAATAAGATAAAAAAAAAAAAAAAAAACAATCACACATAAATAATACCTGTATAGATTTCAATACGTGTAAATCCCAACAAAATATTCCTACAAGAAAACACTAATCTTATATAGGCATAACCCACAGAAGATAGGCACAATAAAAAAAACAAAAAACATATAGGAATTCAGCTAGAACTAAATGAAGTAACCTCGTATTAATAGATGTGCAGGTGACTATACATACATACATACATACATACATACATACATACATACATACAAACAAACATACATACAAACAAACAAACAAACATATACATACATGCATACATACATACATACATACATTCATACATACATACATACAAATATACATACATACAAATATACATACATACAGCTATTCACCATTTCTCTTCATCAGGTGACCAACACGGGAATCATAACACAAATGAAAGATTGACGTCATTACACTGTCGCTCACGTACGGGGTAATAATTAAAGAAAAAAAAACCCTAATGCTTCAACTTTGTGAATATCCGCTTACCTGGTGCAGTTATCGACTTTGTACTCGCACGCACATTCTCTCCTATAATTAAGGCAGTCTGATTTTAATGTATAAGTACTACTAGTGTGCCGTTGGTGCGTGTGATAATATTTTTTGGACTGATTTGTTCTCTGTCTCTGTGTGTGTCTGTCTTTCTTTCTGTCTGTCTGTCTCTCTCTCTCTCAGCGGAATCTCTCTCTCTCTCTCTCTCTCTCTCTCTCTCTCTCTCTCTCTCTCTCTCTC
Source organism: Petrolisthes manimaculis (assembly GCA_034508575.1). Classification (NCBI taxonomy): domain Eukaryota; kingdom Metazoa; phylum Arthropoda; class Malacostraca; order Decapoda; family Porcellanidae; genus Petrolisthes; species Petrolisthes manimaculis. The sequence continues at coordinate 45,627 of JAWZYT010001902.1, forward strand.
TCTCTCTCTCTCTCTCTCTCTCTCTCTCTCTCTCTCTCTCTCTCTCTCTCTCTCTCTCTCTCTCTCTCTCTTTAGGATGCACCACAAACACACCCACTCTAACTCGTTAACCCAAGCCAAGCCACAACGAAAGACCTTCCTCACTATACCCTTCTTCTTCAACTTGGCAGTAAGGTGGTCCCAAGTTAATTGCGTGTGTGTGGGGGTCGACAAGGGAGCCAACCACCACAGTGCCAACGTAATGAAGCAAACACATGCATAATGATGAGCAAATGCCACCCAACCACCTTTACCAAGAGTGTGTGTGTGTTTGTGTCTATGAGCTTCCCCCCCTGTTTCTACTCTTTACGCGATGCATGGGTATACACGAGACACATTGTAAGAGAATGTGTGTGTGTGTGTGTGTGTGTGTGTGTGTGTGTGTGTGTGTGTGTGTGTGTGTGTGTGTGTGTGTGTGTTTGTGTGTGTGTGTGCTCTTTAGTTGATGATGTACTGTACCAAAACATTTCTACTTTTATTATGATTATTCCAATTGTCTTTAGCTGGGTGTTTACTTGGCTTAATATTTTCCCGGATGTCTAGTTAACCAGTTTATATCTTGTTTAACTCGTCCTTTGCGTGTAGTCTAGTGGTTATTAGGATGTCCTAAGAATAATGGTCGCTGATAGCGTTTGGACCTCAATATACATTTTTCTTTTTTCATTACCGTATATCAAATGATTGGCGGTTGTTAATAATGTTAATTTGATTACGGTTTCAAGAGTACAAAATAAAAAAATATATGTATGTAAAGAATTCTTTTTGTACGAAATACTCCAAAAGAACTCTATGTGCAGCCATACCAAATTTCCCGTTTCTCTACAATATTTCAGATCGGGAAAACCCTATCCTCTCTCCCCTACTGTAATGCAATTATTTTTGATGAAGCTGACCTTTAAAAAACATCTGACATTCTGTGCCCTTTCCCTGTTGTTAATCCTACCCCATATGTAATACAATTCCCTTCAAAATGGTTACTAACATCCTTAACAAAATGTATTAGTGCATGTACTAGGCAGCATGTGATGTGTAAGTAAGTAAGTAAGTAAGTAAGTAAGTAAGTAAGTAAGTAAGTAAGTAAGTAAGTAAGTAGGTAAGTAAGTAAGTAAGGAAGGAAGTAAGTAAGTAAGTAAGTAAGTAAGTAAGTAAGTAAGGAAGGAAGTAAGGAAGTAAGGAAGTAAGGAAGTAAGTAAGTAAGTAAGTAAGTAAGTATATTTTAGGGGAGTCGGGGTGGAAGTTGGTGAAGCATATATATACAGGCAAGACGAGAACAAACCCAGGAAAGAAGGCGAAGGTTGGCAAGTAAAGTACACAAAATGAATCACACAAAATCCCAGCACCCCATATCACACCCAACACCATATATGTAAAACACACACGACACATAATGACGGATAATAAACCTTACCACATCCATCATTTACAATTACTGACATTACAAAGTATTTACACAAAATTACTCTCCCCACTACAGCTAATGTATATTACTCCCAACACGCACACAACACACACGGGGCGGGGAAAAGTTAGTACCTGCAGTATTTTTTGTTATACTTTATGAGACGGTAGACAGTATTATATATAGACAATTTTTCCATACAGATTTTTAAGTAATACATGATTTGAAAAGTAATTATATTTTTGGAATTATATTTTTGATAAGTAAACAAAAGCTCCACCAACAAATCATACTATTACAGTGATTTCTGGTTGTAGCAGAAAAAACAACTGCATAGGCTACAGTACACACAATGCAGGAAAACACACCAACAGCACAATACCCAAATACGTACATACACACACAAACACACACACACACACACACACACAAATGCACACACACCAACATAAACTAAAACACACACAGACATACATACACACAGGTGGGAACGTCCACAGACATGCGTGCACATAAATCGAACCAGGTTAGCAGAGTTCACGTACAGTCATAACTCAGAGAAAAAACAGGGAACTCGAAACAACACCACCACCAGCACATTCACCCATTTTACCACTTACTGAACTCAATTTGAACACATATATACACACACAATGTACAGTCACCAACAATAAGTTCTGTCCACATGAGGGTGACGTAATTTGTTTGCCCATGTGACAATTTAATGCCCTTTGTTCCCTCGAAAAGTTATAATAATTTCTACAAAAGGAAAACAACATTTTACTTCACCTTTCTCCTCCTCCTCCTCCTCCTCCTCCTCCTCAATTTACAGCTTTTTCTCATTTTGTCTTCCTCTCCCTCTCCTCCTCCTCCTCCTTATTCACTGTTCTTCTCACCTCACTATTTTACCCTCTCCTCTTCCTCCTTATTTACTATTCTTCTCGCCTCGTCTTCCTCTCTCACTCTCCTTCTCCTTCTCATCATCATATTCGTCTTTTTTTTCTCCTCGTCTTACTCTCTCTTTCCTTCTCCTTCTCCTCATCATCCTTTTCTTGTTGTTTCCTCCTCGTCTTCCTCTTCCTCTCTTCCTTTTCCTCCTCTTCCTCCCCAACCTGCAGTGTCCTTCCTTCTCGCCCCAGGTCCACTTCCCTTCACTTGCCCATCAGCCCATCAGGTCTTTGTTGTGCCTCCACCCTCATCTCCTCACGGGTAAAGAGATTGTGTGTGTGTGTGTGTGTGTGTGTGTGTGTGTGTGTGTGTGTGTGTGTGTGTGTGTGTGTGTGTGTGTGTGTGTGTGTGTGTGTGTGTGTGTGTGTGTGTGTGTGTGTGTGTGTGTGTGTATATATATATATATATATATATATATATATATATATATATATATATATATATATATATATTAACTTTATGTGAGTATTTCTAGAGCAAGAGCACAACAACCAACTCCGCCACCATAACTCCCACTAACTAAGTGACTCTCAACACTCCAGAGTTTCATTATTACCAACTTGCAACAGTGGGTTTAGGCACAACTTGTCTAGCAGCAACGGTACGGCAGTTGATGAATGTAACAGTCAGTATTTCCCAAGAGAGCAGAGGGACAATATGGTTTATAATACAGGGCTTGAGATCTTTAATTTACTGCTATACACAAACTCAAAATAAAAGATTATTCCCTTCAACATCATGTCTTGCGAGTGATCCAAGATATCACTCTGATGACCAGAAAACCAACCTGGATATTATCATTACAGAGTTAAATACATAACTGCTACATCAAACAGACCACTTAATTGTTCTTTTCTCACAATTTACTACCTGAATGTATTTCCATGCATGTCTCACTCAATAACAAACAGGTTTATTCCATATTGGTGTGTTTTAATGTATTCTCTCTGTCTCTGTCTCTGTCTCTGTCTCTGTCTCTGTCTCTCTCTCTCTCTCCCTCTCTCTCACACACACTCACACTCTCTCTACGTCTCATTCCCTAACACTGCAGCAGTCGTCGTCATATTTCTATCCAACCTTCATTCCCCAGTGTTCCTTCCTCTTCTCTTCTCTCCTCTCCTCTCCTGTAACCCCCACGTGCCCACCCACCCACTGGTCAAGGTGGTCCTAATGCCATTAATTCACCGTGACACCATCGACCCACAGCAGCACAGGAGGTGAGGAATGGTGGTGGGTTGACAGGGAGGTGCGGGTGTGTGAACAAGTGGTAGGGCAGGTGGTGGTGCATGGTGTGAGGGGTGTTTGGGGAGGCAGCAGGAAGTGGGGTGACAAGAGTGTTGGTGGTGGTGGTGAGTGGTGTGATTGGAGTGGTGGTGGGGATGACCAGAGAGGATGTGGGGTGACTAGAGTAGTAGTTGTAGTAGTAGGGGTGACAGGAGAGGTGAAGTTGTGAGGTGTGACATTAGAAGTGAAGAAATTGCACATCAACTTAATCAAAGATCTAAACTGTAAAGGGTGGGGTTTACCTAGATATAATAAATAGAAAATGAGGAGAACTTTAGCAACATTGATACAAAGACCAAATTTAGACCATAATCATGCCAAATTCAATAAGATAATAATAATAATAATAATAATAATAATAATAATATAAATAATACAAATATTATTATTATTATTATTATTAATATTATTATTATTATTATTATTATTATTATTACCTGTACTATATTTTCGCCTTTTCTACTTCACGTGACTTTCCCTCCAACTGGACATAATAGTTTGGCTTCCCGAGAATAAATGTTAACGTGGTAAGCCGCTGTCAGTTGAAGTTAATAATCCAGTGATGATTACTGATGACATTGCGAGTGGTGACAGCGGTGGTGACAGCGGTGATAATTAAGGGTGCAGATAATCAACGGGAATGTATGTTATCGTCACTGTTAATTTGGCTATATGGCCGTTTTTATTCGGGGGTGAGATTGTGTACGTGTGTGTGTGAGTGAGGGTGTGTGTGCATAATGTGTGTGTGTGTGTGCATAATGTGTGTGTGTGTGTGCATAATGTGTGTATGTGTGAGTCAGTGTGTGTAGTACGTATACGAATATGTAAGTGCTTAACTATGCAGAAGTGTGTGTGTGTGTGCGTGTGTCAGGGTATACTAGTGATAAAATATATATAGGGTTCAACCAACATGATTTTAACCAATACATATAACATACATATAACATACACAAACGGTCGGTGTCTCGTTACTCTAATTTTTTTCAAGAGATTACGGACCGGCACGATGTCAAATTAACGCTGATACGATTACCGATAATGAGTTACGAAATTTGACTCGAACGCTACACCAGGCACCAAATTGGCTCGGTTGAATGTTCGGAGATTAGCATAATTTGTTAACCCACGAATCTGCTATGAGGTGAAGAAGGAAATATGTATATGTGTGTGTGTGTGTGTCTATGAGGCGAATCTGTCCTTCCTCACAAATCTGCTATGAGGTGATGAAGGAAATATATATATGTGTGTGTGTGTGTGTGTCTATGAGGCGAATCTGTCCTTTCTCATGATATCTCAGTTTCCCAGATTATGAGTTAGTTAGTTAGGGTTATAATATTATTGAAAGATATGAGGTGTTGGGCTTAAAGGTTTTTGTATTGTCTGAACTCTAAACTGACCTGATCAACAACACCTGATGACCGATGAATTAGCAGATAATGAGTGACCTGGTGGATTTGTCTAATTAACTATACCGTACCGTGGCAGACTATATACCCAAAACAACCTGCCCTCATTACCCTGACGCACACACGCACACATATACACAAGCATGCATTCGTGTATACATACATACATACATACCCAGTGACAAACAAAAGCATAATAGTATACATAAATGCATGATTTTGTTTAAGAATCTAAGAGAATAATACAGAAGAGTTCATATAACACATTTTTCACTCATATCAATAAATTGATATTATAAGAAAAAAAATCATTGACCATTAATTGAATTTACTCACAGAATTGTATTATATTACTGACAAATTGTTTTCTTTCAAGTTCCTTCCATTAACAGCTATACATAAGTTACACTGGAGGATTTTTAATACTGAAGAAAATGCTCAGAAAATGCAAGGGATACAAGCTCAACTTCATACAAATTGCACCTAACATATTTCTCTCTTCCAACAAAGCTTACAGACTTATGATGTACAAAACATAAGCATTCTACCCAGTAAAGGCTCATGCACTTCAACGAGGAGAACTTTGCCAACAACGCCAGAAATATAATTAAACTGGCATCGCATTTTCCAGCCAGCCAGTGCATAAATAAAATGTATTCCAACAAGGTACACATTATTTGAGGAAAAGAAAGAGCTACTCCTCCTGACACGACTGACATTCACGTTTGTACCAGGAAGCATTATAACGTTTCATTATTTCCTACATATTTTATACCCTTGCACAAATGTACCCTTGGAATACAGCACTCGTATTGAGATGTACTTGATTTAAAGGCTGAACATGTAATTCCTATAATTATGATGTAATTATGATGCCCTCACGTAATTTGATGAAACATTTAGTAGCAATCCAACCCATTATTAGCAAATTGAACTTGTCCTACTATAATCTACTTAAGCAAACCTAACATGATGGACGTTAGGCCCTATTGGAAAAGAGAATAGGATAAATTTGATCATCCTTAGAGAGACGATGCCCATCTCATCTCCCTCAAGGGGTCAAGGTCTACCTGTACCTGAGTTTGGCCCTAAGGCACCAAGGGAAAGAAAGGGAGATGTGCTGAATCCAAAGTTTTCGTTGCAGTAACTAACATGAGAGAAGAAGAGGCCTACATATTCAGTTGGGAGATTAGAATGAACAGTTTAGAATAGAAGGCAATGTTTGGTGTTATTTCTTCCCTAGACTGGGGAGGAATGAGTAGGTTAAGGGCGAAGTTTTGTATTGGTAAATCTGGAGCAACTGAATCCTCCAAACTATTCCAAGCAACAACAGAACAGAATATTTGCTCTTCTGGTCCTGTTTCCTGGCATACTTTGGAGGAATCAAGGCACTCCAATGCACCAAAAAAAGAATGAACCCCTTAAGTCAGGTCAGAATAGGTCCGATTCCGGCCTGGAAGTGAAGGCCTCCCTCTGGCAATTTTCATGAGCTTGGTGGTGTGGGATCCATTTAGCCAGCCTGGAAATTGTAAAGGCTTTTAACTCGCCAAGCCTCGACTCACGTTAAATAAGGCTGACGTTGAACATTCCTCGTCTACGAATTAGTTTGGACAGAGTTAAGAGCGAGGCTGAACTTTTTTTTTTATACTCTTAAGTTTCTTTTCCTTGGCTCTCACTCTCTATATATATCATTCGCAATCCACTTTTTACTACAACAGTCTAGTACATTAATCTGGATACGAACATAAACACCAGTTTAGTAAGGGACCTTGTGATGTAGTAAAAAAAATTGGAGATAAATGAGTACTTCAAATATTGCCTCGAAACACCACCTATATGAAGAGAGTTTGTTTCATAGCATGGTGAGGAGGAATCAGATGCCTCCAATTTTCATACACGATCACATGCAGGGTCCTTCATTGCCAAAGACGCAATGAATCGGTATGGGTTACAAAATAATTAAGTCCCCAAGTTTCGGTCAGTGTGTTAAACTTTTCCGAGAGTTAAATGTAAAAGAAGAATGATTGAAGTAAGTAAGGAACCATCAACAAGCGTCTGACAACTGAATGTATTATTGTGTTTGAGAAATGTAGTCTTCTGTGAGTTTAGACCTTTCTGCTGGTTATCATCATTATAGAGTGTCATTTCCAGCATCCACGTATATAATCTTAAGTATCCAGTACAAAAATAAATTGTTAATGCTGTGAATAATCTTATTTGTTCATTTTTTTAGGCTTTGGGTTGATACCTAAATATGACTACACTATATATTCTGTAACATTTCATGACGCATCTGGTAATTCCTCTCAGCGACTTTACCCATGTGTTTTTCAAGCATAAAAAGGTGAATTAATAAAGGGTAAACGTTTTAAGCACATCAGAGCCTTGCTGACTGCGCTGCTAAATACCCTGAAGAGATTACATCATGTAAATACAATATTGCCAGCCACCAGATTACATCTAGTGGCACAGGCTGGTCCAAGTATGTACACAACACCTGGTCTCGTTGGAAAAGGTAAAGTTGCTCGTCAGTCACCAGAAAAAAAAAAACTCTTGTTGGCAAATGTTTAATTTTATGCAAATATCAGCTGTAATAATATATGAGGTAACAGACTGACACATAATAGCAGCTGTAATAATCAGTCTTTTACAGATGATAATGTCTCAGCTTATTAGGTGTGAAATTATCATCTTATATTTGTTTTTAATAATAACAGACATCACGTTAGCAAAGACGAAACAAGTACCGTATAATGTGCATCGATTTGTGCCACAACAGTTGTACTTCATTTTCGATTACAAAAGAGATATAGTATACCAGAAACCGAAGTTACTTGTAGAACAGAGAGTAACAGAGAAACTCCCCTTTTTTATCAATCCAGCGCAGACAGTTTAGGAATTAATAGTTAACTACAACTCTTATTGTGCATATATTAATCATACACAGCCTGGTCGGAACGGCTTTGTTATATTTTGATTAACAATATTACATACTCGGTTGAATTATTCGTTCACAAAAGAATTTCGACACAAACATTTTCCTATTGCTTTTGAGAGAGGAAACTAATTAAATTCAGACCTATGATCAAAGACCTATATACCATAAATCAATCACATTGTAATCCTTTATTTGGAATATTTCTCCCTAATGATATTATGAATTTTATGTATGGACAATTTTCCCATGTACTGAAATAAGTCATGTGTTGTGTTCTGCTGAATAATTATAATGGGTGTTTGGGCTTTCCTCGTTACCAGACATATATGAGAAATTTGGAGGTTGTGGAAATTCTCAATACAGAACGATTAGATCCTCTCAGTGGAGATGACAAAACGACTAGTAAATGTATAAACTTTCACTGTAAAAAAAAAAAAAAAAAAAAAATATATATATATATATATATATATATATATATATATATATATATATATATATAATTGAAACATCTGGAGAAACTGAAAAAAAAAAATCATTACAATTCGACATACCGGTACCTACCAACTTACTAATAAAAAATTGTCAATTTAATATGTACTGCAGATCTTGGATACGTCTAATTCCAATGACTGACACAGTACTTCAGGAATAACAGTTCTATACATAATTATATAATGTTGATACCATTTTCTCTACAACACTATATAATTCGTGCACTAATTAAAGTCTCCTCATTTTATAGCATTGTATCGCCACCTTCATTAACAACGGACATGTTAAGGACCCTGTGATCGTGTTTAAAAATTGGAGGCTTCTGATTCCTCCTGACTATGCCACGAAACAAGCTCCTTCCTTATACGTGGTGTTTCGTGGCACTATTTGAAGGACTCATTTACCTCCAATTTTCTGACTACAGCACAGGGTCCCTTAAACTGACAGTCATGCAGAGAAAAAACTCCAACCGCCTGTGAGATAAGAATGGCAGGTGGATTGGATAGTCAGCTAAAAATGTCAAACAAAAGGTCACTTCTATAAAAAAAAATATTAATTGGAAAGTGAATCGACAGGCGTCGGACATATGAACATAGGAATAATCTCCATATTATGTGTGTACGTGAGTGAGTAAGTGTGTTTGTACGTGAGCGAGTGTGTGTGTACGTGAGTAAGTGTGTGTGTAAGTGAGTGAGTGTGTTTGAACATGAGTGAGTGTGTGAGTACGTGAATGAGTGTGTTTGTACGTGAGTGAGTGTGTGTGTGTGTGTGTTCAGCATGAATGAGGGCGTGTACCATATTAAGAGGAGAGTATATTTTGGGTACATTGGAGTGCCTAAATTCCCCCAAAGTGTAGCCAATAAACAAGACCAGATGAACAAAAATACTGATAGCCTATTGTATGAAATAGTTTGGAGGTTTCAGTTGCTCCAGATTTACCAACACTGTACATACGTGGTCAAATTAAAAACCTCTTCTTGAGTTAAATATTTGAAAGCCGAAAGTAAGATAACTATGGATGTCTGTACACCTATATACCGTAGAGATATAGGTGCATAGATCATTTCCCAACAGTCATATACACAAGAGGTAATGAATGAGCTTTGATAAATAATGAACTTGTGTATGTAATCATTACCGAGTAACGTTTATATATTGAAAAAATACACAATAAGTTTACCCTTGCAGCATATCATAATTTTAGACGTGCAAACCCTTCTCCCTCGTTCACCAAATAATTTACAGTGTTTGCATGTTTGCTTTCCATTTGCAAGGTTTTGGAAAGAAAAACAAAATCTATACAACAGTGAAACAAGGACGGACATTCGCCCTAAATATCCATGGATTAAAATAATATGTTTACATATAAGGTGTTGTGTTTGAATAATTATGTTGTTGGGATTCGTGTACTATAGAATCTCACGTAGCCTCCACACACACACACACACACACACACACACACACACACACACACACACACACACACACACACACACACACACACACACACACACACACACACACACACACACACACACACACACACAGGAACATAACCGAAGTGCTTCCTCATGTAAATTGTACGTGTACGTGATAATAGTTATTTGTGTCCGTGTATCTGTGAGTGCGTGTGTGATTGTGTTATCGTGTGTGCATGTACAGTATGTATGTATGTCTCTCTCTCTCTTTCTCTCTCTCACACACACAAACACACTCACTGAAAAAATGAAGGACAGTCGCCAGTAGACATTAACCCATTATCAGGCCGCACACTCTCCACCATTAACTCCGTATGCGTGTTGGAGTGCTTGCAGGCGTATTTGTGTGTGTGTCTACGTGTGTGTCTACGTGTGTGTGTGTGTGTGTGTGTGTTCTCTAATACGTGAGTGGGTCCGTTTCAATTTGCATTAATGTGTGTGTGTGCTTTTGTGGGAATCTACAGTGCTGCTGGGTGTCTGTGAGCATGTGTGTTCGAGTGTTTGCATGTGTGTGTGTGTGTGTGTGTCTGTGTGATAGTGTGTGGTCTGAATGTATGTAGGTCTGTTTGTGTTTAAGTGTGTGTGTATCTTTTGCAATGTTTTCCTAGAGTACACACACACACACACACACACACACACACACACACACACACACACACACACACACACACACACACACACACACACACACACACACACACACACACACACACACACACACACACACACACACACACACACACACACACACACACACACACACATTATCTCATTCTCACACTCTGGTCACTACTACTTTACGAACCGGTTTATCCACCACTATAACAATTACCGCTGCTTCTCTGTGAACGTTAAAAAAGGTAAAAGATCCTGGGAACTCATCAACACAAAAAAAACCTGTAACTCTTCCCAACATGAACAGCACACCAACCGATACGTATAACCTTAAGGGGGAAGTTTTGTGTTGGTAATTCTGGAGCAACTGAATCCTCCAAACTATTCCAAGCAACAGAACACTACTATTTTTGCTCATCTGGTCCTGTTTCCTAGCATACTTTGGAGGAATCAAGGCACTCCAATGTAACTAAAGCAAATTACCCCCCTTAACTCGATAATCGGGGTTGGACGTATAAAAACTCTAAACACAAACGATTATCCTAAGAAGAAGGCCTTCATCTTACGACAAGTAGAGAATGTAGTAGGATGCAATTCCTTTTAATACTACAGATAAAATTAATGGAGGGTTATTACAATGATACTGAATGCAATATATAATATGATGATGATAATGAAAATGCATGCAATATATATGATGTTAATGGAAATGAATGCAATATATATGATGACAATGAAAAGGAATGCAATATAATTATATGACAATGAAAATGAATGCAATATATATGATGACAATGAAAAGGAATGCAATATAATTATATGACAATGAAAAGGAATGCAATATATATGATGACAATGAAAATGAATTAAATATATTATTTTTCTATCTCATATAGGAAGTTGCAGGAAAGCATTAGTAAATAATTATTCTCAAAATACTACTTTACTCAGGTTCCCAAGTATACAATCTTAGTAATGTATGTGTATTGTGTACTTTGCTTTGTTTGAACAGGAAATCATTATCAACTAAGAGCATAAGAGTATTACTTAGACGTGTTAATGGGTTAAGAATAGATTAACGGTGTGGGATCAGAAGATATTTCCACATTTCCTGAAAAAAAAAAAAAAAAAAAAAAAAAAAAAAAACGAATATATTGATCCCAGGTGCACTGAGAGTTCCAAAGCACAAACCAGAATAATGATAATAATAATATGAGACACTGGGGTCACCTGTGATAATGAAGAACTGGATTGACCTAAAACCAATCAGCTCCAACTCCTGTTCCCTGTTATTCAACCTACCCCCCCCCAAAAAAAAAAAAAAAGTTAATTGTGATATAAATGTACCATAACCCAACACAGCAGAGGTACAGTTGGACACAGGAATGGGTGGTACAGCCCAGGTGAAAGATACTTGTCCCATTTGAGTGAACAGTGTCTATTATCAGGTACTTTGCTTTTTATTACCATCCTCAATACTGACTTCTGCCCCTGGTGTCTCCTATTTGGCACTATAAGGAACTTGATATTGGGAGAAATTGATCATCATTCACTTGGGCTGTACCATCCATTCATGTGTCCAACTGTACGTACGTGAAGTAATATCCTGGTGGGTGGCAAAATGTAATCATATGAATTGAGTCCTGCTGGCTTGTCGGCTTTTTAATATCGAATGGATTAAACTGATCAAACACGTACTCTTAATCATATATACCATTGAGTAAGGTGTGTGTGTGTGTGGGGGGGGGGGGGGGGGGTATAACCCCTTGGCTCCCAATGGAAAGTTATTTTTATGTTAGGTGTCATTAAAATCCAGATGATATTATTGTTAACCCACCTATTACTACTAGCCTTCTGCAGCATATAGTTTGGGTACATTAGAGTGCCTTGATTCCTCCAAAGTATATCAGGAAACAGGACCAGATGACAAAATTAATGGTGTTCTGTTGCTTGGAATAGTTTGGGGGAATCAGTTACTCCAGATTTACCACCACTGTATCTCCCCCCCCCCCCCTCCCACCTTTAAAGAGAACGAGTTGTTGAAATTTGTTAATCATACATGAATCTGTTGGTCAAACTCTGCTGTTCATGTGTTACATTAAAAAAGGCCAGCTGGAATAAATAAAAATGTGGAAAACGGTACACAAAAAGAGTGGAAATATTTAGAGGTAACCCTGCCTGTGTGTGGAGCGAGACTGTATGTGTTCGGGGATTACAGGGTCTGGCATTACTGCAAAAATATATATACGATATTATGGTAAGCTACAAACACTATCCTAAATACGGCACGATGCTTACGTTGACAGCTAACACCTCACCCTTTTAGCGAAAATGTAAAAAAAGAGCAAGTTGCGCTGCTGGAATACTTAAATCCTCGTTATATATCTAGTGTGTCAAAACAGAGAAAGGATCATTATTCTTAACTTCTCTTCTCATATGAAAAAAATTATATAAGTAAATATACGATTTTCTTCGCTTCTCTTCTCATATGAAAAATATATATAAGTACTGTAAATAAATGCATATTATATACAGTACTGTATATACATAAATACTGTATAATATAATACTGTATATACATAAATACTGTATAAAATAATACTGTATATACATAAATACTGTATAATATAATGCTCATGATTTTCCGTATGTTAACCCACACTCAGCCTGGCTTTAGTCGCTGCCTTCAGGTCACATCAAGTTAAGCAGGGAGTTGGTTAGGTAAGATGAAGGTAAATGGAAAGAAGAAGGGTAGGGTGGTAGTAGGGGAAGGAGAATAAGGGGAGAGGGACAGAGGAAGGAAAGAAATATATGGGATGTTATAAGAAGGGTTAAAAGGAAGAAATGTGGACAAAAGGTTGAATAAATGTGAAAAAAAAGTGGGAGAGAGAAATAAACAAGTGAGAAAGGAAAGGAATATATGAGATGTTATAATTAAGGAAGAAATATGGACAAAAAGGTAAATAAGGATGAACGATAAAAAAGTGGGAGAGAGAAACAAACAAGTCTTCTACCAACATCTACCCAATCCCAGCCAAGTTGTACCCGCCTTCCGTTAGTGAATCAAGCAAAGACCCAGCCCTTCCAAAAGCCAATAAGAGAGACACGAGTTACTGAGCTGATGTCCTGGGGGCTGTGGTGGAGGAGAGAGGGAAGGAGGAGGTGTGTGGGGGGAGGAGGTGTGTGGGGGGAGGAGATGTGTGGGGGGAGGTGAGGGGGGAGAGGATGTGTGGGGAGGAGATGTGTGGGGGAGGAGGAGGTGTGTGGGGGGAGGAGATGTGTGGGGGGAGGAGGAGGAGATGTGTGGGAAGAGGAGATGTGTGGGGGGAAGAGGAGATGTGGGAGGAGGAGGTGGGGGGGAGAGGGGATGAGGAGGAAGAAAAATAGGAAGAGTGAGTGGGAGATAGATATTGTGGAAATGGATGGGTGTAAGAGGAAGAGAGTAAGAAAGGAAGGGAAGTGATAACGGGGGTGACAGAAGATTGTAGAAGAGTATTTGTGGTAAGGTGGTGGATGGAAAAACCTGAAAAACTATTAACTTAAAAGGCAAGAGAATTAAAATGTTACTGACAGCTAAAGAATGAAAACAGATAGAGTGTAAAATAATATAATGATCTGGTGTATACTATTGAAGTCATTGGTTTGTACGTGTGAAGAAAAACTATATGAAAATCAAAATAACTATATCATCACGTTAATATAGCGAAGATGGTACAGTATATCAAGGGTCCAAATCGAAGGCAGGTCAGATAGGGAAGAGGAAAGTTAGTGGTGCAAAGAGATAGATAGTAAGATGAAGAAGAGAAGGTACAGGTGGGTAGGATAGGATGAAAACTTGAGGAGATAAAGTTGAGAAAGTCTCCGGGCAGAATGGTAAGTTTGGGGAAGAGGGGCAGGGAGTGAAGGGAAGTGATAGAGAGAAAGAGAGAAAGAGAGAGAGAGAGAGAGAGTGGGGAGAGGAACAGAAAGAGATAAAAAACGATTGTGACAGGAAACGGAATAGCGGGCGAAGGAACACAAAAATATACAGTACCAGTAAGTATTCTAAATATACACACCCTAGTATCACCCTACACATCTTAATTAAGGAGAGAGTATACTTTTGGTACATTTGAGCGCCTTGATTCCTCCAAAGTATCCCTGAAAACAGTAAAAACAGAACCAGAGGAACAAAACTAATGGTGATCTGTTACTTGGAATAGTTTAGAGGAATTTTTTGCTCCGGATTAAACAAACACTGCATTCTGCCCTTATAACATTCCTCTACACACACACACACACACACACACACACACACACGAAGATCACCCAACGCTGTCCACCCTCACTTCACCTCTCCTGATATCACCACTCCCCACATCCTAACTTCAACCCCACACACCCTACTAACCTCACCTTAACATCACCCACCTCAGTCAGGCAGTCAGCAACGAGGGAAGGGAATCATCTAAGAGGCACTTAAACCCGGCCTGTAACGACACATCCGGGCCTCAGCTCAGTCATTGGAGTTAATTTGAGTATGGAGGCGACACACTAATGGCTGCTCAACTAACCCTCCCTACTACTCTACTCAGGATAGCCTTTACCCCTCCTCCTTAGTTTTCAGTCCCCGTCCCAGTCCCATCTTTTTTCAGACCATGACATCTCCGGTTCTATTTTTATCTCATGCAGTCTGTCCCCTACGCCAGGATGTCTCGTATTACTCCAAGTCTACATCTCTTTATACCAGAGTTTAAGAATTGTCTATAAAAATATAAAAACTGTGAAATAATCAACATTCTTAATCGATACATTTTTCTTCCATGTTACTTTCATTTTAATATTAGTCATAATGCAGGGAAAGCTACAGCAGATGTAGTACACATTAATTTTGTCGGCATATATCAGCTCTTTCTGTTCCATGTGGTGGTGACATTGATAAGACTTTAAAGCTTCAAGTGTAAAACATACTCATTCACACAGCTATATACAGCAGCTAGAGTCCTTATCATTGCAGCTACGTTACCCATCACAGCTATCCACATCTCTTCATCACAACAGCAGCTAGAGTCCCTATCATAGCAGCTACGTTACCCATCACAGCTATCCACATATCTTCATCATCTCTTATCACAACTACCCTTGGTTTGGTTGGATGTCAAAACTCCCCATCACAGCAACTAAGCTTTCCATCATCACCATTCATATCTCACCACCTAAACACCCCATCACTGGATATCTCCCATTCCGCTCCAGATTGCCATTTCCACTCGCCGTTCAGCCTCGCGTTCTACCCCATCATTGCTTACGGCTGAAGGGCGCCATTACCATTTGCATAAGTCCTGTACTTTCCTGGGGGACGTAGGGACAGACTAGAGATCATGGGGGAGGAGAGGAGAGGAGGACGGGGCGGGCGGGGGGGAAAGAGAAGGATTAAATAAAAAGTTCTTAAGAAAAAAAAATAAAAACTTGGGATTGAAGAGATGTGTGTGATAAAGATATACGAGGAGGGGAAGGAAAGCCCAGAAGGGGATTTACAAGCGGGTATTGCATAGTTTAGTGGCAAGGAAGAGGATTAGCAAGTTGTGGGAGGGGAGGGGAGAGGAGGGAAGAGGAAAGGAGGGGGAAGGCATAGGTGTTGGAAAGGTCTGCTGGAATGGAAGGGGAAAATAAATACTGTTGAGATCCGAGAGGGACTGAGAGGATCTTAAAGGATTCTGGGAGGAAGAAGGAATGGAAGACATATAGCAGATCTAGTAGTAAGGGGAAATATATGGGATTTTGTGAGAGGTATGGTAGTAAGGGGAAATATATGGGATTTTGTGAGAGGTATGGTAGTAAGGGGAAACATATAGGATTTTAGAAGAGGTATGGTAGTAAGGGGAAACATATAGGATTTTAGGAGAGGTATGGTAGTAAGGGGAAACATATAGGATTTTAGAAGAGGTATGGTAGTAAGGGGAAACATATAGGATTTTGAGAGAGGTATGGTGGTAAAAGGTAAGGTGTCTATATATATATATGTAATTGTGAAGAGTTCTACGTGTTGCAGGAAGGGACAGAGTATGTATGTAAGTGAGAATCAGTCCAGTTACCAGCTAGAGAGGGTGAGAAGTAATTTGAGAGGACGGTACCAACTGCTGTGTGCTTGAGAGTCTGGAACAAGTTTGTGAAGGTGTGAAGGAGGAGGAGGTGGAAGAGAAGGAGGAGGAGAGGAGAGGAGAGGAGAGGAGAGGAGAGGAGAGGAGAGGAGAGGAGAGGAGAGGAGAGGAGAGGAGAGGAGGAGG
Source organism: Petrolisthes manimaculis (assembly GCA_034508575.1). NCBI lineage: Eukaryota > Metazoa > Arthropoda > Malacostraca > Decapoda > Porcellanidae > Petrolisthes > Petrolisthes manimaculis. The sequence continues at coordinate 62,492 of JAWZYT010001902.1, forward strand.
AGGTGGAAGAGAGGGAGGAGAGGAGAGGTGGAAGAGAGGGAGGAGAGGAGAAGAGAAGGAGGAGTTGGTCTGCGTCAGGTGGGGTTGAATGTGAGTGTATGAGTGTGTGTGTGTGTGTTAAAAGATGAAATACAAACTAACAGTGATAGAATGATACAATGAGAGAGAGAGAGAACGAAAGGAAGAAATAGAGAGACAGAAAAAGAAGAATATATAAAAGCATACAAACAAAATAAACAAGATATAAATAGAAAGAATATCTCCACTCCTTTCCATGCATCTCTCTTGTTATCCCTCTACCTCCCTCCCTCCCTGCCTCTCCCACCCTTCCTCTTCCTCCCTCTCCCTCCTCCCTCTCCCTCTCCCACCCTTCCTCCCTGCATCTTCCACCCTTCCTCTTCCTCCCTCTCTCTCACTCCTCCCTCTCCCTCTCCCTCTCTCCCTCTCCCACCCTTCCTAACCCTCCTCCCTCTCCCACTCTTCCCTCTCCCTCTCCCTCCCTCCGATAATTCTTTCCTCTTACCATTCCTCGCTGCTCACATTCCTTCCTCCAGCCAACCTTCTTCTTCCTCCTACATGTTCCTGCCTCTTCCTCTCTTCTTCTAATCGTCTATTTTTGTTCCTCCTTCTTTCCTCTTTACTACTCGTTCTCCTTCTGCCTGCCTTCATTGTCTGTCTGTCTGTCTGTGTATCTCTGTGTCTGTGTCTGTGTCTGTCCCTCTCTCTCTCTCTTTCTCTATCTCTCTCGCACACATTTTTCTTTCCCACGGAGCGATATAATGTTTCCCTCACGTCATTTGAAACTACATGAGTCTCCGGGTCTCTATATTCTGGCTATTATCTGCGACACTTCCATTTCCAGGGAATATATACACGCTGCTTTATTTTGTCTGAGCATACACAGGAGGAGGAGGAGGAGGAGGAGGAGGAGTAGGAGGAGGAGGAGGAGGAGGAGGAGGAGGAGGAGGAGGAGGAGGAGGAGGAGGAGGAGGAGGAGGAGGAGGAGGAGGAGGAGGAGGAGGAGGAGGAGGAGGAGGAGGAGGAGGAGGAGGAGGTGTGGAAGGGAAAGTGAGTTAAGATGGTAAAAAAGAGCTGTGAGGTTTTAGTTATGAGGTTACGAAGATACAGTTTATATATATGTAACCTTCTGGCTGCCGGCGACTTCTCCTTGGTTGGTTAAAATCATCCGTAGTTAGTCATGATGCTAATTTAAAGACCCCACCTTTATGGAAATATGGACGTAAGTAGATATTTTAACCGGAATATATATATAGGCTACGTAGCTATTCCCAGGTATTAAAATTATGGTGTTGATCAAAATATTACTGAAAAAAAAAACATATATGCCAACAATTCATGGGGATAATGCAAAAAAAAAACAAAGTAAATAATAATAATAATAATGCCTTACAGTTCCTATCAAAGACGTAATGAAATAATAGTACGAGAATAGGAGGACAAAGCAGCTGGCCCTCTCTCACCTGATGCCAAACTCCTCCACGTGGGGTTGTATCAAGTTTGAGAGCGACTAGCGACTGTAGACAACAACACACAACTTTGCAGGACTGATATAGGGAGGGGGAAGAGAAGGGGGGGGAAGAGAATGGGGGGGGGGGAGATAAGGGAAGAAAAGGGAAGGAGAAGAGAAGATAAGGGAAGGGAAGGGAAGGGAAGGGGAAGGGAAGGGAAAGGGAAGAGAAGGGAAGGGGAAGAGAAGGGAAGGGGAAGAGAAGGGAAGGGGAAGAGAATGGGAAGGGGAAGAGAAGGGAAGAGAAGAGAAGAGAAGAGAAGGGAAGGGAAGGGAAGAGAAGGGAAGGGGAAGAGAGGAGAAGAGAAGGGAAGGGAAGGGAAGGGAAGGGGAAGAGAAGAGAAGGGAAGGGAAGAGAAGAGAAGGGAAGGGGAAGGACAGGACAGAGTATTTTCATCATTACTAGGTACTACCAGTAAATCAACAATAACTACCACCATCAAACCTCGTCAGAACTACCACTATATTATATCCTTCCTCACCAACTACATACATACAATACATCATTCCTCGTTATAACTACTACCATCAAACCTAGTCAGTACTACCACTATCCATCATTACTCACCAACTACCACCATCAAATATCGGCATAACTACCACGATTCTTCCACACCAACTACCACTATCCTTCCTCACCAACTACCACTATCCATCCTCACCAACTACCACTATCCATCCTCACCAACTACCACTATCTTTCCTCATTAACACTACCACTCTCCTTCCTCATCAAAACTACCACTATTGCTTCCAACTTCAACTACCATCATCCTTTCTCAAATCAACCACCACCATTCCATCCTAACAACAACAACAACAACAACAACAACATAATGGGATCGGTATATACACAGGAAGAAGTGCGTGTGCGTGTGCGTGTGCGTGTGCGTGTGCGTGTGTGTGTGTGTGTGTGTGTGTGTGTAGTGCAGTTACGATCTCCTTCCTCGGGCTGACACTGAGAGAGGAAAATAATGGGAAAAAGATAAAAGCGAAAGGGAAGGGGCGAGGCAGAAAAGAGAGAGATATATAGATAGAGAGAATGTTGAAAATGGAGGAGTGTATGGAGACTGGGATTAAGATTTGAGATGGAGAGGAAAGGGGGGGGGGAAGGTGGAAGGAGAGGAAGAGGGAAAAGTGGAAGGATAGAAAGAGGGAAAGGTGGAAGGGGGAAGGAGAGGAAGGGGGAAAGGTGGAAGGAGTTGAAGGGGGAACGAGGGAAGGAGAGGAAGGGGGAATGAGGGGAAAAGGTGGAAGGAGAGGAAGGGGGAAAGGTGGAAGGAAGGCAAGGAAGGAAGATCCGAGGCTGCCAGGCATATCATACACTCAAAAAGGAAAGTCAGAGGAGGTTGAGAGGCTGAATGAATGAAAGTAAACAAGCCACCAGGATATTAAAGTCCCAAAATAAGACCAATTGAGTTAAGGGGAGCAGAGCGAAGATGCGACATTTACAGACGCACACATGTAATCTCACAAAACATACATACATACATATACCCAACACAAAACATACATACATACATACACCCAACACAAAACATACATACATACATACACCCAACACAAAACATACATACATACATACACACAAAACACACATACGAAATTTAATAATATTTGATGAAAAAAGGGAGAATATAGTGACAGAGTATAATGTTGGAAAAGTGAAGGTTGGTTATCTGTAAGAAATATCGTGATGGATACGGCAAGGGGAAGGGAAAAGAAGGGACATGTATGGAGGGGAAGGGAAAAGAAGGGACATATATGGAGGACAAGAGTGATGGGAAAAAAGGGACATGTATGGAGGGGAAGAGTGATGGGAAAAGAAGGGATATGTATGGAGGGGAAGAGTGATGGGAAAAGAAGGGACATGTATGGAAGGGAAGAGTGATGGGAAAAGAAGGGACATATATGAAGGAGAAGAGTGATGGGAAAAGAAGGGACATGTATGGAGGACAAGAGTGATGGGACAGGAAGGGATGAAATGGGCAGTAGTTGTTGTAATATATATCCCTGTCACACTCCCTCCTTCCCACAGACACTCCACTCCACTCCCATGTCCACCTTCTTCATTCCTCTTTGATCGTCATTTTTCCATTTGTCTTTTATATGTCTTTCTTCTTCTTCCTCTCTCATTTTTTTTCCTTCGTTCTCTTCCGTCGCTATTTTCATATTTTTATCCTTTCTCTGATCTTCTTTTCCAATCATTTCATTCTTTTCTCTATTTCCAAACCAAATCTTCCTCTTTTCATCTTCCTTTAACGTAGAGTTGGATAAGGAGAGGAGGTTTGGAGACAATATGCAGCTGGAGATAAATACTGTATGTGTGATAAATATGTGGAGATAAATATGTGTAAGTATTAATGCAACCAGGGAAAATATATATACCCAGAATATGAATGGGATGCAAGTTGTTAAGAAGGCAGAATAATCCATACACTCCTTCCTTCCTTTCACACTTAACACAGAAGTTGGCTCGGGATATATTGGCCTCTGGTGGACATTTTCACGTATTGTTTTCCCCCACCTCATTTTTTTTCTGTGTGTGTAGTACTCAGAACTTTTCACGGCTGTACGATTAAGTGGATTTTTTTTTTCTGGTGTATTGGAGGGCTCTGATGATTCCTCCAAACTATGCCACGAAACAGATCCCCTATTATTACCATTGAGGGTGTGTGAGGGTTTTAGTTAGGAGGAATCAGTAGCCTTTCATATGACCAACAACATTAGAATCTCCCATAAAGGTGTCTCTCTGTCTGTCTTTCCACAACACACTACAGCTCCTTCTACTACACTCACAAAATATAAGATCCTGGTATTGTCTCTGCAGTAACATAACACTCGTGGGAACAATGTGTACAAATGTCTCCACTGTAATGTTACGATACTGTTATTCTGTTATTCTGCAGCATTTATTAGACATTCCTGGTGGGATATAACGAATAAATACACCATTGTTCCTGCAGCAGCCATGGAGTCTTGTGTGGCCAGCCAGGGAGTAAAGTGGATTACATTTTATTCTTTTTCCATCCCTCCCCTCTGACGTGAAGGGAGTGTGAGTGTGAGTGTTTCTGTGTAGGAGCCAAAGAACGTCAAAAAATTGTATATAGCGTTAACTCTGCCATTCAGGGAGTATTTTTATAGATAGTGCCAAGTCGAGTGAGTCTGATGCAGTCCTAACTAAGCCTTCATGCAACACACTATATACCTGCACTACATATATATACAGTATATATATATTTCTCTCCAACTCTCTATTCGACTTAAGTCATTGCTTGCAGTTCTCCTAAGACTATATTTCCAATCCTTTACAATCTTCAATCTTTTGTAACCGTATGTGTATCCAGGAATATTGAGTGATGTGGATCTGCTTAAGTTTATGTATTTATGTTTGGTTATAGGTATCATTGCCAGCAGCTGAGTGGTCCACGTATTTTCGTTCTACTTTCAAAACAACCTCAATAGAATTTAGAGTTAGCGACAATCGTGTAACTTGACTTAGCCAATCAAAATAATAACAATGTGGTTGGTAAAATGAATCCCCAAAATAACGAAGCTCGATAGATAGATTTATGATTTGTATAAAACTGATGAATCATGTACATTTTCATCAGAATCATGTGATATGAACCCTGTGAATTAAATAAAAGGTTTGAAAAGTGCATGCGTGGCCAACTGATGAAAAACCATTATTAAAAAATCATGTGAAATCAGAAGGGCGGTATTATCCAAAATCGCCAAACAGAGAAAAAGATCGACCCCGGAAAAAGATCGACCCCAGTGGCCTATAATAGAACTGCTACTCTCAGCAAAAATTAAAGAGACTGCCTCGTGTCTGCTTGATAACCACGCTAAGTCATGAGCTAATTCACCAGTAGTGCGTGCATGACCCACTCCACTCCTCAACTCCACTCCACTCCACTCCACTCCTCCAGCCACTCCACAACAACACTCCCTCACATCCTGCATGGTCCCGGAGTGAAGCCATTATGTACCCGGGAACGAACGAGTAGGCGAGTAGTGGAGACCGGCAAAATTACAGAGTATACTAAAGACACGCACCGCCAGATCAAAGGGGAAGGTCCGAGAACGACTTAATCCGTAACTTGGCCACCTGACGGATAGAAGTGGGAAATAATTCAGGGCTAAAAATCCAACACCACCACCACCAACACCAACACCACCATCACCATCATCACCACCACCACCACCACCACCATCACAACTTGATGGTGGTGTGTTCCTTAAAGGGGAGGATAGTATGTACATGTATTCTTTTGGTGCATTGGAGTATCTTGATTCCTCCAAAGTTTGTCAGGAAATAGGACCAGTTCAACAAAAAAATAATGGTGGTCTGGTGCTTGGAAGAATTTGGGGGAATCAGTTGCTCCAGACTTACCAACACTGTACTATACCCCTTTAAGTGAGTTGGATTTTGGCCTTTACCTATTATTATAACTTATATAAAAAAAAACAATAAACGTAAGAAGCAAGTACTCATGTGAAACCTGCCATTAACAAAAAGGAAGAAAAACAAATAACATGCAAGAACAGAATGAATCCATACAGTCAAAAGAAAAAGACAAAAATAAAGTGAGGCTCAACTTCCCAGACCCCCACCACACCTCCTTGTTCACCAGAGCGAGGGAATTTAAGGTCAATTTTTAATTTACTTTTCGCCATGTTCTCTGCCATGTTGACAGCCCCACCTTCCCCTGCCTCTCTCTCTACACTCACTTCCTGGTAATCCCTTTAAATAACACCACAGTCTCCTTGTTAATGCTACCTCTTAATCTTCTATGCTCCCATTGCTCTCGTGTTTACCTCTGTTGTCCAACATTCACACTAGGACCTGCAATATCATGTTTGGTACAGAATTACACAAGAGAAAAGAGCAATTCCTCGGAAATTTGTGAATGAGGTATTCTACAGAGATGAAAGGGTAGTATAGTAATAATAATATATAACACAAATTGGATAGTTGGTAGGGAACGTCATAGTTACACAATTACTGAAGTAATGGTTGCAAATGGAAGGCATATGTTCTTAATATTTTAGTCATAAAACATTACCATAAATCGCTGACCACATTAAATTTTCATTCTGCAAAATAAATGTTGTTCTGTTTAGGTATTTCGGAGTTGCAACGGGTTATTGATTTAATACTATTGAAATGCTAATGGGCAGCAAAGAATGGTCCCACTGCACATCTACATATAAATGATAATATGCAACTCATTTAATTGTTGCTAACCGGACACACAATCAGAGTAAATTTTATATTTTAGCGTCCTCTCTTCTTCCATTTCCCAAATTTAGGCAGGCAGGCTGCTCTACTCATTGGACACGTATGCAGGCATGAGTTCTACTGTACTGCAGTTGAGACCATACTAAACTTAGTAAGGCTGGCTGAGTCAAGGCTCTGGGGAGGTGAGGAACCCAAGGGAGGAAGAGACCTTGTGGCCCCAGGGGAAAGGGGAAGGGGAAGGGATGCAAGATATCGGAGTGGGGACGAGAACAAGCCAGAAAAAAAATAATTGGTTTAAACCTGAACTCATCACTGCTGTTATATACTAAAAAGACGCACACGTACACACACACAAAACATATAATAATGTGTATAGCCATAAATTTATAACCGAGCCTGTAAATAGTTATACGAGAGAGTTTAAAACCCCTGTCTATATTCCTCCTAAAAGCATTCACACATTTTCAGTTATAGTTACAATCTCTAAACGTCCGACCGGGTACACTTTCATTTACATACATCTTGCCAACTTGTTCACTGTTACTATGACCGTCCCTGTGTGTGGTATACATAAGAAAGAAGAGACACTACACACCCCAGAGTAAAAATAGAGAATCAATGGCATAATGGAAGTAGATGGCGTTCACCTCAGCAGCAGCAGCAGCAGCAGCAGGCACCCACACCATAGCTGTCGTCTTACCCTGACCTGTGGTGGTGCTAGAGGTCAGGTCAGGGCAGGGCAGGGCAGGGCTGATAAGAATATAACGAGCGGTCATCAGCTGATATGGAGGGGGATCAGGCCACGAGTGGGGTCGTAGGGAAACATTATGCTGTCGCTAGAGTAAACAGAGAGGGTCATTAACCTAAGCTTTCACCTTTCGATTGGACTTATTTTTTATTCCTCGATTCCATTCTGATAAATTCTAAAACGCTATAACCATTGCATATATACTTGAATATATAAAAAAATATATCATTAGTGTGAAGAAAAATTCATAATTTTGCTAAGATATAATACTGCCAAATGGTTAGAACAGAGTAACAAGGTAATAGTTGCCATTACATCTTGAATAATGTTTTCCAATTTAGGACAACACAGGTCGACCTTCAATTTACACCTCAGCCATCCATGACAAGAGACACTTTAATATAACACGAGACCTAATATTATTAAAGAGTCGAGCTGTAAATCGTCTAACAAAAAATAAATATTTTTCCATATCTCAAAATATTTAACACGAATATACATTAATTAATTACGGGACTCCACATGTTTAAAATAGGAATGGTTTAATTAAGGGGTAATGTAATATGCTGTATGCGAACGGAATGACTGGCGATTCCTCCAATTTATACTAGGAAACAGATTAGTACCTCATTATAACATTACACACGAGTACAATGTCTGCTTTGTGCCCATAGTTTGGAGGAATCAATAGTGTTGGAGTTTGCCCACAAGGAGAAAGGAAGGTTCCCTCAACACTCGTCCTCTCGTGAAGGACTTGCATGATCCCTTTTGTTGGAGTCCATCACGTATCCCTCCTTCAATATTTTCTGCTCGTTCAAACTTTCGAGGCGGGTGTGGTGTGGTGTGGTGTGATGTGGTCCACCCTCCACTCAGTGTGTATTGACGGCCGCTGTTGCCCTAGCTCCCCTCCCTCTTCACATTCCTCCACCTCCTCTTCCTTTCCTCCTCTCTTCATTTTCCTCGCCTCTATCCCTTTATTTATTTTTGTTTTCTCTCTCCTGTCCCATCATTAGTCACTGTTAACCCCTGCTTTATTACTCTCCCTCTATGCCTATTACTCTTTCGTTTCTATCCCATCCATTTTCATCCGTATTGACTATCGTTCTATACTTAGTACTGTCCCCTCAGTTGTCTCACTCTCGTACATTCCCTTTCCTCGTCTAATAAAGCTTAATTTCACTTCGCCATATCTGTGTAAATAAAAGAGACGAGATGTGTGTATGAGAAAGAGATCAAGTGTGAGTGTGTGTGAGTCTGTGTAAAATTAATGAAAGTGATGAGATGTGTGTATGAAAAAGAGATCAAGTGTAAGTGTGAGTGTGAGAAAGTGAGTATGCAGGTGCGTAAAAAAAAAGTATTGGAGTCATCTTGGATTCATTCTCATACCAAGAGGACTGGCTGGCCTTAAAGGGTATTATATAGCAGACAAAATAGTGATATGGGATACGTGTGCAGCCTTGCCTCGTACTTCTCTAAACTATCCCCATCCTCAGTCCCTTCCCATACCTACCTATACTTTTCTTCTGTCCCTCCCTCCCTATACTTCCCTTCTGTCCATCCCTGTCCCTCCCTCCCTATACTTCCCTTCTGTCCATCCCTGTCCCTCCCTCCCTATACTTCCCTCGGTCTCTCCCTCCCTATACTTCCCTCCTTTCTGTCTCTCCCTACCTACACCTACCTACCTCCTGTCTCTCCCTCCCTCTCTCCCTTGTACACATTCTCTCACTCTCACTCTCTCTCTCTCTCTGTCTGTCTCTCTCTCTCTCTTTCTCTCTGTCTCTCTCTCTTTCTCTCTCTCTCTCTCTCTCTCTCTCTCTCTCTCTCTCCCCTCGCCCTCGGGAAATTGGTGTCGAGTGTCGGCAGAATATGCAAGTTGAGTGTGTGTGTGTGTGTGTGTGTGTGTGTGTGTGTGTGTGTGTGTGTGTGTGTGTGTGTAAATGGAATGATTGGGGTTAAGAAAATAAGAGAGGAAGAAGTGGAAAGTGTAATAATGACGAAGAAAGAAAAGAGCAGAGGAGAGAAGAGAAGAGGATGCAAGAAGAAAACAGAAGATGATGGGAGGATAAAAGAGAAGAAAATGTAAAAAAAAAAGAAAAAAATAGAGCAGAAAGGGATGAATAAAGTTAAAAGTGAAAAAAGGCGATAGGTAGGACTAAGAAAAGAAATATTAAGAAGTAATAAAGTTACATTAATTAAAAAGAAGGATATAATGAAAAAAAAAGTGTAAATAATAATGAAGTAAACATGGAAGAGGAAAGAGAAAGGAGGACAAGTGGAGTAGACGGAAATAAAGATGAGTGAAAGACAGAAAAACGTAAAGAGAAAGAGAACATGTAAAGGAACACAGAAACACACAAAGAACAACACAAGAGACGGGAGAATTGAAAAGAGAGAGAGAGAGAGGGAGAGAGAGAGAAGGAAATTCGGCAAGAGTCACGAGGAGAGGGAGAGAAAACAAGAAGGAAAAAAAAGAGTAAAGGGAAAAAAAGGAGAGGGAAGAGGGAAAGAGAAACAGAGGGAAATTCAGAAAAAGTAAAGAGAAGGGGAAAAAGAGAAAAAAAGAGAAAGGGAAACTCAAGAAAAGTAAAGAGAAGAGAGGGAAAGAGATAAAAAAGAGAAAGGGAAATTCATTAAGAGTCAATAGGAGAGACAGAGAGAGAGAGAGAAACAAAGAGCGAGATAAAAAAAAGAGAGAAAGTGAAATTCAGGAAAAGTAAAGAGGAGAGAGTGAAAAAGAGAGATAAAAAAGAGAAAGGGAAACCCAAGAAAAGTAAAGAGGAGACAGACAAGCAAAAAAAAAAAAAAATAAAAAAGAGATAAAAATGGAAAAATGCAATATTGAGGATGGTGGTGGGTGGAGGAAGGGAAGGAAGGCAGGGTATGCATAGAGGCGGCACCAATCCATTCACTGCATGCCCACAAAAATGCCCCACGATGTCCCAGCCAAACTCATGCATAAATCTCCTCACAGCGTAGGGCATGAAGGAGGGGAAGGGAGGGGAAGGGAGGGAAGGGAAGGGAAGAGAGGGAAGGGAGGGGAAGAGAGGGAAGGGAGGGGAAGGAAGGGAAAAGAAAAGAGGAAAATGGGGGATGAATGAAGAGGGAGAGAGAGAGAAAAGGGGAAATTGAACGAGTAGAGAGGGAAAATAACGAAAGAAGGGAAATGGGGGATGAATGAAGAGGGAAAGAGAGAGAGTAAAGAAAGAGAGAAGAGAAATAGAGGATGAAAAGGAGGGACATTGAGAAATAAAAGGAGGAAAATGGGGATGAAAGTGAGAGAGAGAGAGAGTTGAGAAAGAAGGGAAATGGGGGATGAAGAGGAGGCACAGAGAGAGAAAAGAAAGGAGGAAAAAAGTAGAGATGTAAAGCAAAATGAAATAAAAGAAGAAACAAAAGACTAGAGATGAAGAGAAGATAAAAAAACAGAAAGCAGTTCAGGACAAGAGTGGCGTGGAAGGAAGGAAAAGCAAGTGTTGTGAAGGGAAAGAAGTCAATTATTTATTTATATATACAAAAAAAAAAAAAAAAAAAAAAAAAAAAAAAGGTGAATTTTCAGTGCAACGAAATTATGATCATAGATACTCATACATACTCATTAATTAGTAATCGTTACACTGCTATAGTTAAAATTAAAGATGTACAATTTGTTGCAGTAGAATTAAATAATAATAATAATAACAATAATAATACTATATTTTCTCTCTCTGGTCCCCTTGGTCGTCAGTAGATTGCTTGGTAAACTTTTAAGCTGTTGATACAAGAGAGGTTGTTGATTGGTTGGAAGGCTATTCTAGTGCCTGCTTTTGTGTCGACTCTCCCTAAAATATTAACGAACAATTAAAACTATTCGCATTGGCCAGTGAAGCATGTGGGACGATAAAAAGTAGTAGCCAATATGTAGGCAATATTTTGTGGGAAAAAACACACAACTGTAAAGCGAAACCCTGTACAGTCGAGGAAAAAAAATAATACTCTCTCCCACACATCTCATTTCACCGTCCACATCAAATGAAGTTGAGAGTATACAGTACATTTGGCACATTGGAGTACTTTGATTCCTCCAAAGTATGCCAGGAAACAGAAACAATGGTGTCGGGTCTGTTGCTTGGAAGAGTTTGGTGGAATCATTTACTCCAAAATTTTCAGTACTGTATCTCCCCTGCACGATTCGTCAACAAGGCAACGTACCCGATCAATTTTTTATATATTTTTCATGCAACTTTCTTGAAACATTAGTGTCAGTTCATATCCATTCCAATCAAGGTTAAGGTTCTAGATATAGATTTAGGTGAACAATTAGTGTTTTGAATATAAACACGTGTATTATTTAACCGGATACTAAATGCTAAATATTGCTATAGACATTTAAAGGCGACAGACCAAAGCCAAACCGAATAATTATCATCTACCCGTGAATGAGATCCTAGTCATAAGAACCTTGATATTAGAACAAGCAATAAGGAATAATGTAATACAACACACAACAATGAAGGACAAGAGGATGGAGCCACAAACACATACAAATGGTGGAGTTGGAAGGGTAACGTGGGGCATTATGTGTTTGGTGAAGCCCAGGGCCACACAGAACACCACACTCTCTCATGGTGTGTGTGTGTGTGTGTGTGTGTGTGTGTGTTGCACCTCTTTTTTCAGTTTTTTTTTTTTAACAGGGTTTTTCTCATTTTCTCTTCTCATATACCTTTAGTTTATCTCCCCGTTTACTGTTAAGATACAAAAAGATTTACAGTAGCTGTCATATAACCTGTTGTATGGGTTTCTTTACAAGTTATTGACAACACCTTTGGTTTTACAGAGAAAGTATCTACCGGTAACGATATTTTAATACACATAATAAATATGTATTGTAATATACATTAATCTATTTAAAATTTATTATGATATATATATATATATATATATTTGTATAGTATACCAACCTTCCTGTGGTGGTAAAATATTCCAATGTGTTCCATCCCAGACATTCCATCTCCCAGCTTGTGCTTTATGACCCCCGGACACAACCACCATGACGACAGGACACATTTGGCTTCACAGTCCAAGACTTATGTCAGCACCTCCATGGATTCCACATGTGTGACTCGTGTTACATCTCTCTCTAGCATTTCTGTCAACAGGAGAACCTATTTTGAAATATTTGATTTTTCTCATAATATTCTTCTAGAGTCTAGAGTAATAACTGGCCTGTTCCCTTTCTCATCTCTCTCTCTCTCTCTCTCTCTCTCTCTCTCTCTCTCTCTCTCTCTCTCTCTCTCTCTCTCTCTACTCCAGCATCTACACATAATCCCATCTGGGGTGACGGGTCGTAAGGAGCCTCCACTTCCCTCGTTTCACCTCTTAATATACTCCTATTTTTATAAACTTTTTTTGTATGGTATTTTTTCACTAGTTTTTTTTTTTCACTCCTCTTTGCCTTTTTTTCCGTGCCCTATACTTCAATGTCTTTTTCTCCTTTACACGGAGGTCGTCTCTCCTTGCCTCACTCACTCTTTCTCCATATTTTTTCATTTTATAACTTTGTTGTATTCTGTTGTAATTTTCTTCCCTCTAAACACGCACGCACGCACGCACACACACACAGAGACTCGCACATAATATTCTCTCTCTCTCTCTCTCTCTCTCTCTCTCTCTCTCTCTCTCTCTCTCACACACACACACACACACACACACACACACACACAAACACATTCAGTAATATGTCCTTCGTTATGTTAAGATGTTACTTCCCTATCCCACCTCTTATCTTCCTACTTAGACTACCTCCTTTATATCATGCTCTCACTTCATCCATACACACCTTCTTCCATTTCACCCCTGCCAGTCAGTCCTCACAAGCACTTCACAGACTCCAGGTAAAAAAAAAAAAAAAAAAAAAAAAAAAAAAAAATCTTAAAGTGAAATTCCAGCTCTTATCTTACACCAATGACAACATGAAGTACTTGCCTTTATACGAATAAAGATATGTTTAGTGGTTACGAAAGTTTGTGTTGGTGTTGTTGGGTTGGTGGTCATTGAGGTTTATGTATGTGTTTGTTTGTTTGTGTGCTTGTTTGTTTGTGTGCTTGTTTGTTTCTTTGTATCCTTCGGTGTTGACTCAGGCTTGTCTTGTTCTGTATTGGAGTCTTACGTAATTTTTATACCTTTTCATAATGAGGAAGATATTAATGATCAAAGTTGAGGACATTTTACTTTATATAATTATTATCTCTGGTTTGGAAATCGATTCTTGGGATATTTTGTGTTGGTGTGATTTTTTGACGTTACGACACTTGATTGAGTTTATATAGTTATCTTTTTTTACTATTTCTCTATCTATCTGTTTTTTGTTATCTTTTGACCACACAACAATGGGATTAAAAAAGTGAGCATCAGTTAGATTTGTTCACGATTATATAAATGTTTAGATTCTCACAGCACGCCACAACAACAACAACAACAACAACAACCACAACAACAACAACAGCCACTACCTGCAGTTCAGTTTTCGGTCCCACCTACTCCTCAATTCCCGATATGTCGATACACTGGAGACACTGTTTTCATCTCCAGGGTAACAAAACGAGTGGATGTACTTTCTTGTTGGAATAAACTGGAAAATCGAAAGTACGAAATGACCAGTGAGAGACGGCGGTACCAGGGCAGGTAGAGGAGGTACCAGGGTAGGGAGAGGCAGTACAAGGGCAGGGAGAGGCAGTAACAGGGCAGGGAGAGGCAGTAACAGGGCAGGGAGAGGCAGTAACAGGGCAGGGAGAGGAAATACAAGGGCAGGGAAAGGAGGTACCAAAGCAGAAAGGGGTTGTACAAGGGCAGGGAGAAGCGGTAACAGAGGCTAGGGAGAGGCGGTACTAGGGGACAGGGAAGAGGTGGCCCCGAGAAGGGAGGGGGGCAAAGGGAGGGGGCAGGGAGGCCGACATTAATGGTTCCACTATGAAGAGCGAAGACATTTTGACTGCAACAAAACACGAGGCCAGCCACCATCACCGATATCGATTCTCAATTTTGGGGGTCTTTTTGTTGCGCGAGGCTGAGGGGAAGGGAAGGGTGTGAAAAGGATAAAGAGGCGATAGACAGAGGGTTGCCGAAAGGAGGGACGACTGGATAGGAAGGGAATAGAAGTAGAAGGATGAGAAAAGAAGAGGGAAGGGATGGGAAAGAAGAGGGGGAGAAGGGAAGGGAAGGTAGTGAAAAGGATAAAGAGGCGATACACAGAGGGTTGCCGAAAGGAAGGGAATAGACGTAGAAGGATGAGGAAACAAGAGGGAAAGATGGGAGAGAATAGGAAAAGATGAGAAAAAATAGGGAAGGGAAGGGAAAGAAGAGGGAAGGGATGGGAAAGAATAGGGTAAGATGAGAATGAAGAGGAAAGGAGAGGGAAGGACGAAAGGAGAGGGAGAAAGAGGGCGTGAGAAAATGGAGAAGAAACTGAAGTGGTGGATGAAAAGATAAGAATCAATATAAAATGGATTAGTGAAGATCCATAAATAGGACAAGAGAGAGAGAGAGAGAGAGAGAGAGAGAGAGAGAGAGAGAGAGAGAGAGAGAGAGAGAGAGAGAGAGAATAGGTAAACCTCACACACGTACGCCTCAATTCAAGTACAACACAAATTCTCTTTTATCGTCACCCCTCCTCTCTCTCTCTCTCTCTCTCTCTCTCTCTCTCTCTCTCTCTCTCTCTCTCTTCAAACACACTATTACTCATTCGTCCCCGTCTGAAACATCAAGAGAAAACCAATTTGCCTTTTCACTTTCGTTCCAGTCACTTCCTGGTGTGTGTTCCCTGGCCCTCGTAAACATCCACCAACTCTGCCATCACCACCAACACCATTCCGACAGTGGACAACAACATCAAAAGCCTCGTCGTCGTCAGCTCTTCTCAGCATTGGACTGTTTTGTGACATATAGGCTATTATACATTTTAATTTCCAGTTCGTTCTTACCCTCTTCTGTGACATAATTATATACATTTTAATCCAAGTTCGCTTTTACCCTCTTCTGTGACATACAATTATTATTAATCCACGTTAAATTTGTTGTTAATTAACATATAACTATAATCTCTTCACACTAACGGCAGATACAACGTTCCCTTGCGACGATATTATAAGGTTGTGTCGATGAATAAAGTTTACATAAGGAATGGCTATAGTAATCGAAACTAAAGACCATTTAGGATAGAATTGCAGACGTTGCTATAATGTTAATATAGGTAATGCTTTTTTTATCGCCGGCACAACTGATTCATCCATTCATCACCCACTATCAATATCACAAAGACACAATCAACATCTATCATCACAATCATCACTACCACCACAATCACTACCATTTTCCCCGACTCACCAACATCAATCACCACAGCCACCACAATCACCACCTTCATACCACCACCACAATTACCCCCGATCCATTACCATCCATCACTAGATCCACCACAATCACCACAATCAACACCTTTATATCACCACCACTACCACTACCACCACAATTATCCCCATCACCACCACCACCACCACCACTACCACCACAATTATTATCCCCATCATCACCCACAACACCTTTATATTATCACCACCACCACCACCACAATTATCCCCATCACCATCACCATCACCACCACTAAACCTTCGCTCCACCAGTCGGAATAAAAGGGCTTTTAGTGTGATTAATAATTTCACTTAGCACATCACGGGCCAGTTGTCGCCTGTGATTATGATAACAGGCCTCATGCAAGAGTCAACCAAGCCGTCCCTCACTCACTCACCCACCAGTGTTTATTGTGTTGTAAAAAAAAAAAAAAAAAAAAAAAAAAAAAATAATAATAATAATAATAATAATAATAATAATAATGATAAGTGCATCACAGAGGTATCATAAATCCTCCCCCCAATCTCTTTTTTTGTTTTGTTTATAATTCCGTTTTTTTTTTTTTTTTTTTTTTTTTTTAGGTGGGGTGGGGGAATAAGGTGTGGCGTAATTATCCTCCTGGCAAATTTCAAAACATATTAATTGCAGTTTGATATTATAGAGAGTGTTGTTATTACTGGTTATTTCTTTCATATTTATCTATTACCGGAATGAGGTCTATTGAGTGAGTCCTCTTTCCTATTCAAGTATACATGAGCATTCAATTGTTACGTTACTAAAACATAAATATACAAAGAAAATAAAAAAATAATAAAACGTACAAACTGAATAACGAGACTGTGTAAAAGATCCTTCACTCGTTATACAAAGCAAAGGATAAAGGTCCATGACGGGAAGGGAGTATAGGAGTGTAGCAATATCAGGTTCACAACGGTATATCCAATTAACTTCTCCATATCCAACGTCAGGAAGGGAGAGGCTGATTGGTTGATAGACAAGTGGCCATTATGATATTTTCTCACTGACTTAAATTACAATAATGTGAGACACTGCAAAATACTGATGGTGTCCCAAATATTGTAACATTCTAGAAATGTTTCATAGCAAGAAACTTTATAATATACATCCATTTATTTATGAATATATATTTCTATATAAAATTGACACACATTTATAAAATCCTGGTATAAAGTGTCTACACCAAGCTAAGCTGCTTGTAGTCGACAACAAAGTAAAAGAATGAATCTATATTTTCCAACGAGTGGTTAATAATGGTAGTTGAAGGTATTGTACAGCTGTCCGTGCATCCAACTGATAGCTTACATCTCTATAATTGAATCACGGAACACGAACAGAAATGTTCGACAGGTTTTCATACTTTTTATTGTGTCTGTGTAATCTGGACACACACACACAGACACACATGTGAACTTTGAACATAAATGAACGGTAAAGTGTCTTTGCCATAGCAAGTATCAAGGTACATACATCCAAACACACTATAATGTTAAGTGGTTATAAACACCTGCCTGCACCGTGAATATGTAGGATGTTGGCAGGTGGGTAAATATGAGGTAGGTGGCTGTGGTGTAATACTTAGCCTGCCTCATCACCACCATCAGGCACCAAGCAACCTTCATCAACACAATAATGCTTGGGTTGCGCTCCGGGACTCTCATCAAGGCCGCCTGATAATACCTTGGCCAGGTTTAACTTGTGTTCAAAGTACATCATCAGGTCTAACAAAATGCAGCTATTATTTAGGATGGATTGGCGATACATTCACCAAATAATTTATGTCCTCAGCCTTATTTGGGTCGTGTGCTTAGAAAACCTCATTAAAATACAGCACTTTGAGGTGTATACGAAGCGTCAGACAAACACCTAAGTGCTATATAATCCTTGGATGTAACATATACTGGCAGCAAACAATACCTTATAGGCTAATTATTATTTTTATAACTCATCATCACATTTGGAGAAGTGTGTTATATAACTATTTTGATATAATCTAGTATTTGGGGTTTTGATGTTCTAAAACTGAAATAGTTACATTTTTACATATGCACACAAACACACCCAAGCAAACAAAACGCACACGCATATATACAAAAACATATATTCAAACACACACACACACACACAAACACCCACATATAGACACAAACTTATACTCAAACACACACACACACAACACACAGAGGAACTCAGATAAACGCGTACATAACATAACACAACACGACGCATATTATTAAACGAACAATATCGAGACAAACATGTTTATCCACACAATGTGCTCCCTTACTCGTGTCATTCTACACTAAATCAATAATGCCAAATAACACAGAGTAAACATTTAAAATTGGAGTGTAGGGAGTCCTTCAAATATTGCCACGAAACACCAACTATATTGAAAGACCATGTCATTTGGGAAGTAACTTTTTTTGTGGTCAATTTGGAGAACACGTAGCCCTCCAAATTCTATCAGAAAACACGTCTCTCAGTCTTATGTGGAGGGATTCTGTTGCTTGGGATATCTTGGAGGAATTAGTAGCTCTATGATTGTACCAACACCATGTACCAAAGTGTTTTTCAGGATAATTTCAACCCGTGTGGCTTACATATAAATCGATACACTTGTTGACAATTCCTGTTTACAATTCCTGTTTACAGATAAGTACACATATCTATACGAAACCAAAATATTTTACTACACACCCATGATCTAATCACTGGTTCTGATCTTTGATAAAACTGTAGCCGAAATTATTCCAAATGGTTGTTTTCTTGTTATGGGACTGACAAACAGAGGCAACGCATTGTTTTGATAACCAGGATTAACTTGACTCAATGTTGTCAAACCTAGTATTACAAAAAAAAAAAAAAAAAAAAAAAAAAAAATCTCACTTATTGACGTATTTTGATAAAGTTTGGAGGGCTACGTGTTCTTCAAATTGACCACAAAAAAGTTACTTCCCTTAATCCGAGTATTAAAAAAAAAAAAAAAATCTCACTTATTGACGTATTTTGAGATGTTAATACAAAAGACAAACAAATGTCAAGGTAATTCTGCATATAATATTACTACAATTAACAGGTCTTAAATGATACGTTATTTATTAATTAAAGCCCAAATATAATCGGTATTCATAATTTGGCCATTACAAGTGAGTGTTGCAAAGCTTTAATCAGGTGGATAAAAGCAGGATTTTTATAATTCAGGGATATAGCCAGTCATAACATTCCCAAGTCCTTCATGGTACAGGGAATTATAATTATGCTCTAGGAAAGACATCATTTAGAATAAGTTAGCTTCGTTTAACTTAGGAAAGACATCATTAAGAATAAGTTAGCTTCGTTTAAGTTAGAAAAGGAATAGCGACGTTGTGTGTTACAATGTTCTAAACGTCAACACAGAGAACATACCGGTACAGACAAATACGGTTCCCACTTCCATGTATAATGATGGACTTTGGGAACACTGCAGTACTAATGGACGTCACCCAGGGAGAGATGAACCCCCTCTGCCTGGTTGCTCTAATCCTTATGGCCTGTACTGTATGTCTGGCAACACTGCAACACATTAATGATGATGATGATGATGATGGCAGATTTACACTAATACGGATCAACTCTGTATGGTTCACTGGGTGTTTTTTTATTTCAGCAGTTGCAAATGCATCGTCAATAAATATTTAATGGACAGAGATATTTACGTGTGTGTATGTATGTATATGTATGTATGGCAGAGATCCAAGGTTTAAGACTCTAAGTTATAGCACATAATATATAATAAAGTCGATTTTCCCTGATATTTCTTATGATATAATGCAGAAAGAGAGAGAAATGTCAAGTACACATAATAAAGTGCGAATTTATCTTATTCATGGTGCCCTTTGCCGAACAGAAAGTGTGAGAAACTAGCGAGATACAATATACATCAAGAATGAAAGAGTAAAAAAAAACAAAAAAAAAAAAAACATAACCTCTTCACTCACAGGTGTTTGAGTCTCGCCATATTAGCTTTTTTTTCTGGAATAGGGGACAGGCTTGGGGGGTTTGAGGGGTGCAAGAATAGGGGGACAAGCTTGGGGGTGGGGGTA